>OY987190.1:2921603-3126603 GCA_963920625.1 Dinocampus coccinellae | reverse complement strand
TATTTTTCATCGTATGCTCCATGCACCCAATGCGCTCCAGGGCATCACTGTACAGCAACACTGAGTATTTTTGAAATTTTTGCCTTTTTTTTTTTTTTTTTTCTTTTATTTTCATTTATTTGATTTCATAACTAAAATTATTATTTTCTAATTTAAATTTTTAATTAATTAATTTATTTATTATTTTTATTATTAATATTGTTTTTTTTATAAATAATAAAATTCTTGTATTGGTGAGGGGAATTTTTAGAATGAATTTTGAATGGACAGAATCGGTAATGAATTTGTCCTGTGTACATATGTGTATGTGTTTGTGTGTATGTGTTTGTGTGTGTGTGTGTGTGTGTGTGTATGGTGTGGGTGACTGCAAGAACGTTTTTTAAGGTTGACGAACTCTGGAGACAAGGACGCGGCAAGGACATACGGCAATCGGCTGGTCTCGCAATTTTTTTTTTGTTTTTGTTTTTGTTTCTTTAGTAAGGAAATTAAATGTCTGGTGAAGAGTGTAAATGTCATATGATGTACATTTTACATTCCTACTATTTGTGTCTTATAAAACTTGGCAATAATAATTGTATTTTTTTGGTTTTTTATTTATTTATTTTTTTTTTTTCAAATGCAATAAAAATCTTTTTTACACGTACAAAAATAAATATCAATTAAATTTATTGTTGGGAAAAAAAAAAAATTTGATCGCGATACCGCATGATTTTCATTCAATTTTTGATAAATAAAATTTGTAAAAATAAATTCAAAATGAAAATTAAAAACAACAACAACAATAATAATAATAATAATAATAATTTGTTAAAGAAACAAATGAGTGTGTCCTGGAATTTTGAAATTTTATATAAACACACACACACACGCATACACACACGCACACACGAATGATAATAATATGAGCAGAGAGTGGTGGATGCATTGAATATTTTTGTTAAGAAGTAAAAAATTTTGTTTAAAAATACTCCATCGTGTGTGTGTGTGTGTATCATACATTGAAAATATGTACAGTCTTTGGGGGTCCTTGACTCGTTCTTTCGCGCGCAAGTATTATACAGGATGCGTGGCATTGGCCGTGATGGTTTGGTGTGTATACCCCCAACTTATCCCGCCAAACACCAGACGAAAAGAAGAAGCGACAAGAAAGAAAAAGAGACGAGAAGAAAAATCATAAAAACAAACAAAATAATAATCGGATAAGACGAAAATACAAAAATACAAAAATAAATAAATAAATAAATGGAGTAAAATAATAGGAAATTTAAAAAAAAAAAAAAAAAAAAAAATGGAAGAAGAAACACGTGAAAAATTGTGGATAAAAAGAAGAAAAAAAAAAAAAAAAGAAAAGAATAAATAAATAAATAAAATAACTCACGTTTACAGTGGCCCTTGTAGGCGATAGGAATGGCACGTCCAGCGCGGCAAGCAGCGAGACGCAGGTGGCACGCACTTTTGTAAGTGTTACCGTCGGCTCCGCACACTGGTCGTCCACTTGTAACATGATGAGATGATGATGATGATGATGATGATGATGATGATGATGATGATAATGATAATGGTGGACACTTGCGAGCACATTTAACGCAATGCGGACTCAAATTTTGATCCAACAAGCAGCTACGACCATTGCCACAATGCACCCGTGCGCATGAACCTGCTCGACACTTTATACGTTATTAATTTCGCGGTGAAATATCATTATAATTCAAGTGACAAAGAAAATTATAAGAAAAACATTATATATATATATAATGATTTGAATTAATGATTAATTGTAATAAAATAAATGTTCAATACTCACTTTGACAATATCCGTTGTAGGCAATTGACAATTGGTGTGTAGCTTTTTTACACGCGTGTTTCTTCAGTCGGCAGAGACTTCTGTAACTCCGTCCGTCGGTGCCGCAGACAGGACCTGTACTCGAATTACCTCGAGATATTTTACACTCTGGACTGCACACACATCGTGGTCTGCCACGTCTTACCACACATTTTTTACCCTCATCACAACGTACCTCAGCACAACTCTCTACAGACATTGACAATCAGTGAAAAATAAATTAATAAACAGACAAACAAAAAAATTTTTTACAAGTAAAAATACAATATACAATAAAAAGTATTTCAATTAATTAATTATGATAATTTATTTGTTTGTTTTTTTTTCTTTTTTTTTACCGCGACACGGTCGACAATGGACACCACCACCGAGAACTCGCCAAAAGAATAAACTTCCACTGTCTAAATCCTCATCAGAGTATGCAGTTGCTGCTGCTGCATTTGATGCACAACACTCATCACGTGTTACACCTTGCGACAATAATTCTTTACATTTTCCATTGTTTATCGATGACCAGCAAATACCACCTGCAAAAAATAAAAATAAAAATACAGTTAAATATATAAATAAGTAAATCAATTATATAATTTTGTATCAATTAATATCATATAATAATTAAAATCAATTTAAATAAATAAAATAATATTTGGTATTATAAAATGCGTGGGTCTCTTATATATAATATATATATATATATATATAAATACAGTATGTATAGCTAATGTGGAACTTGACCTACCACACTACTATTTGACCAGACGGCTCGCATAACTATTGCGTCACACGATATTTCACTGATCGCATTTATCAACAATTTGTACACAAATAAATTTTTATAAAAATTTCTATTGACTAATTTATAATCAATTTTTAATCCCATCGATCTCTCAATTGTTACATCAAAAATATATTATACTGATGTCAAAAAAAATAAAAAAAATAAAAAATAATCATATTAATAAATGTGTAAATAAATAAATAATTAAAATACAATAAATATAAAATGTTTCTTTTTAAATAATTATTTTATCTTGTACTTTCTTATACTAATATTTATATAAATTTACACGTAGAGTAAATCAAGCCAAAACATATATATATAGACACGATGGGAAAAGACAGAATAAATAAATAAACGTGTTAGAAAAAAAAAAAAAAAGAGAGAGAGAGACGAAGAGGACATGTATACATATATATAGGAGAAAGGATCTGGGTGTAATGATGGAACCAGTTTGCGGGTCAGCGCTCCGCCGTCGGTTGACTGAGTAGAGGAGGAACTTTAGGACTCTTACTTGTACAGACGGTTGCGTATATAGTCTCAGTGGCGAATGCGAATGCGAATGGAAGGATGAGAAAGAAGTTGGAGTAAAGTTGTGAAATGTAGGGATGAAGGAGAAAG
Source organism: Dinocampus coccinellae (assembly GCA_963920625.1). Lineage (NCBI taxonomy): Eukaryota > Metazoa > Arthropoda > Insecta > Hymenoptera > Braconidae > Dinocampus > Dinocampus coccinellae. The sequence goes on along the minus strand of OY987190.1, from coordinate 3,123,361 downwards.
AGGAAAAAAATAAAAATAAGAAAAAAAAAATAAGAGAGAAAAAGAAGGAGATAAAGAGAGGAGTAAAAACTCTTTTTTTTTTTTATTTATTTTGTTTTTCTCTCCATCAATTTTTATCCATCAAAATTTTCCTTTTTCAATTATATTATTTAAACTATTATTTATTTATTCATTTATTTATTTATTTTTTATTTTATTCAATTATAATATTGATTCAATCAATTCATCTATTTAATTTTATTTCAAAAATAAAAAATTTGAAAAAATTATTTTTTTGTTTTTTTTTTTTTTTTTCTTTTTCATCTTTTCTCATACTTTTTTTTTTTTAATTTTTCGTTAATTATTATTTATTTATTTATTTATTATATATATTATATATATATATTTTTTTATCATGTTTTTTGAAGAGATAAATTTTTCAAATACATTTATTAAATGGTATTATTTGTAGGATCAATTTGCGCGAAACAACATGGCATACGTTGATTGAAGAAATATACAGCGCCCCGTCTGCACTTTGATCATACGTCTATCTCTCTCACCTTCTCATCTCCACTCTCTGCCCCTCTTTTTCCTGTCATACTCTCACACTGTTCTCACATATTCTTGTCATTATATATATATATATTCCCTTCAATGTTTATCTTTTCTTGTTGCTCTTTTTATTGTATACAAGCAATATATGTCACACTGTTCATACGTTACTTCATCTTCTTTTTTATTTTTTTATTTTTTTATTTTTTTCTTTAATACTATTTATCATTTTTTTTATTTTTTTTTTCAATTATATTTCATTCTTTCAAATAACATTATGCAATATATTTATATATTTATTTCTTGTAAAAAATCATTTTTATGATTATATTGAAATTTACTTTGATTTTGAAATTGACATTAAATAGAATATAACAGTCAACTATACAGATAAGTATCTCTTTATGTATATATATATATATAAATGATAAATATCTGTGTCTACACACCTGGTTGACTGCACTGAACTTTATTCAATGCTAATAAGCTGGAGGAAATGCCACAGAAAAAGAGAGGGAGAAGAGGAAATGAATGAGAGAAAAAAAAAAAAAATTTATCTATTATCGATATAATAAAAATTCCCTTGATTTAAAACAATTATTGGATTGTTTGTTGTTGTTGTTGTTTTTTTTTTTTTTGTTTCATTCAAGTGTTGTAAAATACATGTACAACTGATATATATTTTCAATTACAAATGTCATGAAATAAAACGTGTTTATATAATGTATAATATGTACCTACAAAGTTATATGAAATTTTTATTTATTTATTTATTTATTTATTTATTTATTTTTTTTTTTTTTCGCTGACAACTCGATCGCATTACGCCAGAGATTCCTATTATATATACAATACGCACCCATGCCACGGTAAATTGTAATTATTTCTGTATTTATATTTATGTATGTGTGTATGTGTGTGTGTGTGTTCTGAATTCTATACAAAGGATATCCGTACAAATGTTTAATGAGATTTATTTTTTATTTTGTGTTTTTTGTTGTTTTTTTTTTTTTTTTTTTTGCTTTATTTTTATAAATATATATCACACTGAGGATATAAAGTGTATTCATTCTTGGCGCACAACCAAGAAATATATACATAACATACACAACACAACTACCCACTTGTTGCGCAATATAGTAGTGTGTACGTGGGTAGATTTGTCCCATTTTTCCCCTTAAATATTATATTTATTACAATTAATTCATTCAAAAAATAATTTGTCATTTATATAAAATCATATAAATTGACTTATTTACATATAATCAAGATAAGAAATATTGAATTAAATCTATAAACGTCACGAAACAAAATAAATAAATAAATAAATGAAAATAAAAAGTTGAAGGAGAAGAAGAAAAAGAAGAAGAAGAAGAATAAGAAGAATAAGATGAAATGAAATATTACAGAAAAATTGATGTAATATATAGATAAAATAATAATTAATAAAACATGTGTATAAAAAAAAAAAAAGGAAAAAAATGAAGAATATGAACCTGTAACATTTTGTGTTTGCAGCAACAGTCCAATAATTGGTGTCAAAAGAAATGTCTTGTAGCGATGATGTTGATTATTATTATTATTGAAGCGGGGTTGTGCCGTACCCCGTCGCGTGACCGTCATTTCAGGCGCCCTGCGCCGACGACGATAGCACTCAATTGTATTAACAATATCCACCAATTCTTTTACAACATTCACAACATTTATCACTTTTATCACCTTAATAACTTCAATCACATTAACTAGTTGCCGCTGTCGTAGCAGCACAACTGTATAATAAACTGGCACGTTACATTTCATCTGTTTTTTATATATTTACTTTGATGTAGAATGAAAATTTAGGGGAAAAAACTTTGAAAAAAAAAAAAATAATAATAATAATAAATAAATAAAAGAAGAAATAAAAAAAAAAAAATATTTATAACACATAAATAAATATTCACACATTAATTAACTTTTTTTTTTCTTTTTTTTTTTTTTTTTCACAAATTTAAAGTCCAATATAAATTTCTCTTCTTCTGTTATTATTTAAATACACACACACACATATATATACATACACACATATATACAAACTCAAACATACACATACACATACACACATATATATATATATATATTTATATATATATATATATATTTATATACGCATTACACCATCACTTTAATACAAATTTTCATTTTGATTTTATCATGTCTACAGTATGTAAAGACAATTATCGTATCTATGATCGTCAACCATCTAATTATTCCTTGTATAACACGTGACATTGTTATTTTATTATATATTATTTTTACTCTTTCCTCTGTTGCCTTAATATTTATTAATTCAACATATTATCTTTATTTATTATTTTTTATTATTTATTATTTTTTTAATTTTTTAATTTTTTTTTTTTATTCTGCAATCCAATTATATATCATGCTGTCAAATTATTTTTCAATCAAATAAAATATATTTATTCAAATAAAATTGAAAAATTCAAATTTATGAATTAAATTGTATTGTTTCTTGTATCTTCTTCAATTTATATATCTTTCTTATATATTTTTCTTGTTTATTCTATTTTTTATTTTTTTTTTATTTGTTGGTTTATTTATTTATTTGTTTGTTTGTTTGTTTTTTTTTTTGAAAATATTTATCGTGAGAGGAGTTTGCATAAAAATCTTGCGAAAATAAATTCACCCGGTTTAGCACAAATGCACGAGGTAAATCGCGCTGGTTGTCTTGAATGTTGGATTGCTGTTCTCTCTCTTGTGCTGAATGTGCTTCTGAGAGTTGAGCTGCTGCTCTGATGAAGCTGCTCTGATGGTGGTGGTGCTGCTGCTGCTTTTGCCTTATTGTTGGTGATGGTGTATGCCTCTTTGGTTGGTGGCTCACGAGCTTGGTGCTGCTGGTGCTGGTGACTACTGCTACTGCAACCCCACTTCGTAAATTCCCCCACTACCATTTTATCCAACACACAGAGCACCACCTACTACGACTGTACACCTACGTGCTCCTTCTCTTATTCTATCTCTCTCTCATTTTTCCCCCACTCTTTAATCCATTCTTTCGGTCTTCCTCTTTCGCTGATGTTGACTGCATTATTTTTGGTAGTCATCCCTTTATATATTTGTTTATTTGATTCGCGTTCTTGTAAACCAGCAGGAAATGGTCACGTCACGCGCGTGCAAAACTCTTTATGTTATTTCATTTTATTCAATCTTCCTTTTTTTTTTTTTTTTTTTTTCTTTTATCTTCTTCTCTATATGTATATGGAAACGTGAGTAATTCATTCCAGAGTGTCTCGCGAGTAGACACACACTGTGGAATGAAATATTTTTACGCGTGGGTCGGTATCCACATCAAACACACACATCACTGCCACAACCACCATCACCATCATCATCATCATCATCATCGTCGTCGTCGTCGTCGTCGTCGTTGACATTATCGTCATCGGTATCGTCATCACCACCACCACCACCAGTACTAGGACAACTATTACCTCTGTATATTTATGACGATGATTTTGTATTATAAAAAATATTTTCATGTTAAGTGGAATAATAAAATTTGTATCTGAAAATAAAAAATAAATGAATAAATATAAGTTAAAATTTTTTTTTTTTTTTTTTATTCAATGAATAATAATCCAAATGTATTTATATAATTAACACACTTACAATTTGTTTGAGTTGTGAGGCAAGAAAGTTGTTTATTATTCTAATTGCGATATAAATTTCCCAGTATTTTTCTTCACATTCTTACACGACTACTGATTTAATTTTCCCGATTTGTATATGCTATATATATATAATTGACGTGTGGTTTCATTCATACAACAGCGACTGTCTGGGTCGCTTAATATGGTAAGGGAAGTGACGACTGCTCTGAAAGAAGAGATGAAAGAGTGTATGGTTAAATGACGGTATAAAGGGTGAACGGGGAAAAAGGAGGGGGGAAAGGGGGGGGGGATATAGACACATTTATTTTTCTTATTTTTCATTCTCTTTTGCGCTCACTTTTTCCCCAAAATATTTTTCTCTTTCTTTTATTTTATGGTTGGACAAAAAAAGTTGCGGACAGATTCGTGAAGATACAAAATACAATTGGGATTTCGGCTGTTCCTCCAGTCACTGACAATTAAGGCAATCGATGGAACAACACCGGATAAGGCGAGAAAAAAAAAACAGAGAGTAACTTGCCGCACATAACTAAAAATAACAAAAATTAAATAAATAAATTAAACAAACAATGACAACTATATATATATATATATATATTTTTTTTTTTTTTATCAAAACTTATTGCTTGTTAAATTATACCGTTTCGATATAGTTAAACAAATTCAAGTGGAGTACACAGAGCAGTTGGCCACAGCAGAAAATAAGTAGTGTTTTGTATCTCTTTGCATCTTTGCGTCGTTTCTGCGGTCGCATATCGTTGTGAAGTCACTACTTCGTGACGAGTCTGTGGGCGCGCGTTCTCCACTGTGTATTTATGTATCTTATTCTCCAATCTCAAGTCACGCTCGCATCAACTTGGACTTATCCAGATGAAGCCAGTGAAAATAATAAAAAAAATTCCTAAACAAAGAAAAGAAAAAAATTAAACGAAAAAAAAAAACAAAAAAACAAAAAAAAAAAAATTAATAACAACAATCTAATAACAACTAATAAGGATAAATAACAATTAATAACATTAATTTAATAAAGATTATTAAGGATAAATAACAATTAATAATATTAATTCAATAAAGATTATTAAGGATAAATAACAATTAATAACATCAATTTAATAAAGATTATTATGGATGAATAAAGATGAATAACAATATATAACATCAATTTAATAACAACTAATAGTTGAAACACGTTGGCTGCAATACCTGTTGCTCGACACACACACACGCACACACACACACACACACATAAACTACACACAAACACCAAGTCCAACCAACGTTGATGCATTGGCGTCACGCGCTGACATTTGTGCGAGGAGACAAACTTTTATTCGTGTGCTTAACTTCTACTAACATTAAATATATATATATTTATAAAAGAGATAGAATGAGACAAACATGAGTGAAGGAAAAAAAAAAGGAAAAAAAAAAAAAAAAAAAGATAAGAATTGCGAGAGAATGAGACAGCAGTAGAAACGTATGAGCGTGAGTGAGGGAGTCTCGTAGAGCACGTCTGCGATTCTAAAGTCTGTGAATGTGTGCAGGTGTATGTGTAATGCACAATATATATATATATATATATAGAAAAGGAGAGAGGAAGTAAGAAAGAAAGAAAGAGTTGATGCGAATGATGTGTATAAAATGTTAAAGGCCGCTTTTGACTGTCTTAAAGAATATGTTTTGTCCAATTTTATATTGTAACGTTGCACGATGCATCGTGGCCTATTCTAACTCTTTGTCTTTTTTTTTTTTTTTATTCCTCCACCTTCACCTCCTCATCCTTGTCATTCTACACTTTGTATCGTATTTATATATACAGCAAGAGCAAAACGCTGAGGTGGAGGTAGATATAGTCGTTTTTCCACCGTCTGCTGCCAGTCTAGACCCCACCCGATATGTGTACTCTTTATTTTTATTTTATTTTATTCTTTTTCTTCTTCGTATATATATATTTTTATTTATTTCATTTTCTCAAACGTCAGACGCAAGTTTATAAGCGAGTGAGTGTACGCGGCACGCGAGATAAGTTGTACATTTTTTTTTTTTGTTCTTTTTTTTATTCCCCCCCCCCCCCCCCCCCCCCCACTCATATTTACATTTATTTGCTTTATTTTATTTTATATTTTATCATAATAATAGTTTAATATTTAATATTAATTTTATATAAAATTATTTTTATTTCTGTATACTCATTCAATTTTTAATATTCAATCGTTTTGAAATTAATTATTGGGTAAATTGTACGTATTTTTTATTTTATATTAACTTTTTTTTTTTTTTTTTTTTTTTATACGCATGCGGTTAAATCTAGTAGGGCGATATCAAATTGAGGGATGAATAATAGGAGGCCACTCAGTGAAGTTGTTGAGTTCACCATTGGCAACCCCTTTTTTGTGCCGACCTTTGATCCTTTTCTCTTTCTTCCATAAATGTCACATAAGTATTTTTTTTTTTTTTTTTTTTTTTTTTTCTCCCCTCATCATCATTATCATTATCGTCATAACCATCATCACAGTCATCGTTGCACACAGAGAGACATTGTCGTCATTATCGTTATGTCCTTGTTGAATTCAATTGTATCCACCCTCATGTCCCATCTTTTTTAGTCTTTACTCTTGTCCTCTTGAAAAATCTTATTGTTATTCTCATGTACATCCTGAGTGCATCTCCACCCACACAATTTCAATGTTATTTACTCAAATAATAATTTTTATTTTTACATATATATATATATATATATATATTTCTATTCTAACTAAATATACAATGTAATGGTCAACAAATGGACTCTCGGTAGAAAAATAATGCATTTGTCGTGGCTGGTACTAGTAATGGTCCTTCTTCTTCTTCTTCTTCTTCTTCTTCTTCTTCCTACACCTCGATCAATCCAAGGACTTTCAAATATATAAATACACATAAATGTATTTTACAACTACAACTACAAATACAACAACTACTACTACGTCATCAACTATGCACTTTGTCGAAACACGCTCCTCAATCTTCCACTCAGACAAGAATCATTAGTCTATGACTCGCGGGATTTTATGAGTACGTACTTTCCTCACTCTAATACTTTATATTATTCTCTCTCTTTCTCATGACGTTTCCATAACGACATTTTCAAAATAAAATATATGTATATACACTTTAAATGCTCTCTCTTATCTCTTACATTGCCCTCTTTTGCGATATATAATATATACAACTCGATGGAAAATATACAAATAAAAATGTAAAAGTAACAAAATAAGAAAGAAGAAAAGAAACAAAAAAATTATAACATTAATAATAATAATAATAATAATAATAATAATAATAAATGTATGAAATAAATAAAAAAGAAATAGGAGTGTTTGTGTATGATTGTGTATATAATACTATTGCTATATCATCGCAATGGGAAAAAATTGTTATGTCTGGCTGAAAGTAATTGAATCACACAGAGACTCAAACGTCTGATATTTCGTTCTGAAATATATGTATAATTGTGATATGCCATTGTAAAAATGTCGCAAGAATTTCATTCATCACATATATATATATATATATATATATATTTTTTTTTTTTACATTAATTCAAATATAAATTGTACAATCAAATTTTATGATGAAATAATTTTTGTTTGCAATATCCCATAGGGGAATTATTACCATTGAAAAAAAAAAAAATAATAAATAATAAATAATAAATAATAATAATAATAATAAATGAATAAATAAATAAAAATTTTATTATTATATACGATAGTTTATTTATTTTTATTTTTATTTTTCTCTTCCCCATTAATCATTGGATTGATTTGTTTACAGCGGCATAGCCGTGAGAACAGAATTATATTTAATTAATTTATTTTTCAAATATAATTTTTCATATATATATTTTAATTGATTGATGGGCGACAGTGGATGTGTGTGATTCACAATATCAAATGTTATTTACACCACTGTAAATGAATACTTCTTCCTCTCTGTCACTCTACTAGTTTCATTCTATTTATATACATTTATATAATATAAATTCTCACTCACTCACTCACAATGTGTCTATGACATCTGTAGAAAAACAGGAAGAACCACTTGGTCAGAAGGATTACAGAATAATTTGAGTTATCTCGCGTAACGTCCGCACACACCCACGTCAGTCTCACTCTCATTTAATCGTTTTATATTTATACTCATCTATATATACATGTATGTGTGTATGTATATTTGTGTGTATTTGTGTGTTTGTACTTTTATTCAAGTGAATAAAAGACATAAAATACAAAAAATATCTTGATATAAATTGAAAAATAAAAAATATGAAATTTTTCATTTTTTTTTCCATTTCCATTTGTTGATTCGCCGTGATATATCTACAGTCACTTTAACAAATCAAAAATAATGAAATAAAATAAATAAAAATAAATAAATAAATAAATAAATAAAAATAAAAAATGAAAAAAAAAAAAAAAAAAAAAAGAGTCAAAAAGATATTTGGACCTAATGCGCGATCCAAAGTCGGCGCTAACAAATGAGACTCATTTGTCGTCTGTCAGGTATAAAGTTTTTGGCTCTCTCGTGTCCCTCTCTTTATCCACCTTTTACTAGGAAGAATCTCGATGCTCTGTCTGATGGCCTTGATGCACCTTTTGCACGAGTCACTGCATGTATATGTATATATACATATCTCACACTAACTACAACATAAAAATTGTATAGGATAATTTTTCCATTGAAACTGTTATTTAAAATTATTTTTTTTTCTTAATAAAAAAAAAAATAATAATAATAATAAAATAAAAAAAATAAATAATTTTAATCAAAGTAAAAATGATATTGTAATTTAATGGAACAATTAAAATGACATTAGCAAATTAATATTTGTCATGATATTGGTATGCAAGGAGTTAGAAGTAAAAATTGTTAAATATATATGTGAATATGTATAAGAGTGTGTGTGTGTGTGTTGGTGACTAATGCACAGTTGTGCTATCTCTCTCTCTTGATTTTGATGGTTGAAAGAAACGATAAAAAGTCAATTTTATCCCAGACCCAGCCTAATAGCACTGCTCATTCTCGAAAAAACAAGTCGAAAAGAATAAACTATCTATACTGATTTTGGATGTTTTGGCTGGTTACAGACGAAAATGAGAGAATGCACGAGGTCTGTGTATGTGTGTATAGTTATTTTTATGGTGCTTATAAAAATGATAGTGATGTGACTGGTGAGCCACAGGGACTTGTCTATATTACCAAAAACAGATGTGATTTTATTTTTATTATTATTATTTTATTATTCTGCACACACTTGTTTATATATAATATTTAAAAATATTATTGGACTTTGAAAAAAATCACTATATCCAAAATAATATAAGGATTATTATTCAAACTATATGGAAAAAAAAATTTATTTTTGCTTTTATATATATATATATGTATATATTTTTTTTTCTTCCTTCCATCGTATCAATTTTAATTATTATTTACTTTATTATTATTATTAATATTATTATTTTCTTTTCATATTACGTATGAAAATTTAGTTTATTGTAATTTTTTATTCTATTTCATCGTATCGTTGACGTGTTTTTTTCAGTAGAGCGTGTTTTCGTTCAGTATCTGAATCTATTTCAGAAAAATCCCAATCACATGCACCAAGTCCAGTCTTGGAACTATTGTTAACTAATGGTACCTGCAACAGGAAAAAAAAAAGATTATTATATAAATATGTATAAATTAACAGTACAAAAATATGAGTGAAGAATTAATTTTTATGTTTTTTTTTTTTTTTTCAATCTTGAATTGTCAAGTGCTACTTCATACGTAAAGAGGTCCAATTGACTAAGAACAAAAAAAGAAAAATCATCGTCCCCCCATCACGTTCGTAGACACGTTCGTTCGCCAATTATCGTTGTAAAAATAAATAAGAGAGGGAAAAATTGTATGAATTAATTTATTTCAATCTATCCTATGTAATTTTATTGTTCAATCGCAACAAAATTAAATATAGATATATAATATAATAAATGATAAGATGATGTCAACGACATAATTGAAACACTTATACATTATTAAATATTAAGTAGTTTAAAAAGTGGCTTTGATCTAGTTGACAACTATGTTTCCATATAGGAAGTGCCTATAGTTGAAAAAGAAAAGAAACGAGAAGTGGAGAAAAGAAAAATAATAAAAAATTGCCATTCTCTTTTGTGAATTTGGGGCAAGTGGACGTCGTGGCCCTACAGATATAACTCGACCCTAAAGCGCGTCTGCATGTAAATGAGCCAGTGGCAATTCAGCGTACTCGACTTTGTTGGATAGAGAACTTGAAAAAAAAAAAAGTGGAAAAAAAGAGTAAAAAAAAAAAAAAAAATTTTTTTTTTAAATAGAAAAAAAAAACTTTTTTTCGATAAAATCATTTGTGTACTGCACAGAGTCAAACACACACGTCTAAATATTATCATCACTAAAAAATTAATCAATCAATATTTATCCAGTGACTAATTACTGAAATATTCATTTAATGATACAAATAAATTTGATAAAATCAACCGCCAGTTGAATTAATTTTGAATGTGACAAAAAAAAAAAAAAAATATTCACGATCCCTTTTCCAACTCTCACCATGTGTGCGACTTATAATTATCTCATCAACAAAACAAAAAAAAACAGAATAATATTTTTAATGAGAACGTCATTAAATTGTCTGGATATAATTTTGACAACTTGAATTTCGACCTAAATCACAGCAGACAGTGTCGAATAAAAAATTGAAACATCAAATGAACAAAAGAATTGTCGACAAAAATATGAAATAAATTTACCTCACACTTTTACATAAAATATGTAATAAATAAATTAAATAATAAAACATTGAACAGTTAAGTGAATCACCAGAAAAAAAAAAAAAAAAACAAAAAAAAACAAAACAAAAAAATTGAGAGAAGTAAAAATACAAGTGTCAATTGTTGCAAAAGATTTCCATCTCTTGCATGGCCATTTTACACATATGTATACGTATAATAATATAATTTGTAGTGGTGTTCTGGTTATTTGAGTGAGCTCTAGAGTTTGCCAGACGCGTTGAGCGTGAATCGACGAGGGTGGAAAATGGGCAAATAGGGCAGCACGGCTAGACTGTAGGAGGCAATGCACTGTGCCATTACTGATTAACCGCGCAGACGTCGCTTATTACTTACACACACACACACACACACACACACATACACAAATATATATATTATATTTAACAATAGCGTCTACGTAACGTCTGAAACGATATTCAATTGAAGTACATACAGTGAAGAGAAAAAAAAAAAAAAACAAAAAATAGTAATAATAAATTTGAAATAAATTAATTAAAAAGGTAAAAAAAAATAATTGGAGTAAACAAAAATAATAATAAATTAAAAGTTGACTAGACATCAACTGTGCCAGTTTAATAGTTTGTCCCTGTTTTTGTCGTCTGCAATGCCAAATACACATTGAAAATAAAGTTGAATATATTCATAAATGTTTGCAGACATTGCAGACACTATTGACAAGAGAACTCGTTAACTATTCATAAAATAAATAAACATAACAAATAAAATAATAAATAAATAAAATAAAATATCAAAACAGATAGATGTAAAATAAATTGAATTAAATGTCGGTGTATTGTTTTATATTTATAATCTAATATAAATAAAAGAAAAAAAAAAAAAAACAAACAAACAAAAAAAATGTATGATAGTGTATCGAGTTACGAGTGTGTGTGTGCAGGTCGATTGGCAAAGTACACACGATGTTTGCACGGTATTAATTAGTGTTTCGGCCTGTCTAGACTACACCATAGTATCCACAAGAGAGAAAGAGAGAGAGAGAGAGAGAGAGGGAGATAGAAATACAGAGAGACAGACAGAGAGAATATATTCAACACTATCAAATAGATGAGCTAGACTAAACTACACACACATGAATACATAGAGATAGAATAGCGGATATGACGTGAGACAGTGAACGCGTTCACATCACCGGGAGCTTTGTAAACACAGTCTTGATATATCAAGCTATAGCGAGTGTGAGAAAGAGATACAAATATATAATTTACATACAATATATGTGTGTGTGTGTGTGCCTGCATATGTGTAGATACAGTCAAATGATAATGCTATGATGGATGATGTTTTCATCTATCACATTGTCCGTGATGTTAGTACTACATCAATTACCATCATCATATTCATTTGTCTATTTTTTATTTTTTAAATTTATTTTTATTGATTATTATTATTTTTCTATACTCAAAAGTGTTTTAAATTGTGCAATTTTCCCTGTGTATTTATCCAGACGTAAAAATTGTCTGAAAAACTGGGAAAATTGTCATTCGAGATAGTCACTGGTATGAATAACAAAAATTAACAAAAACAATTGGACAATGTCAATATTATTTTATATAAATAATCTAACTTATATAAATTATTATTAATATTAGATAATAATTAATATATAATATGATACAATAATGTAATATAAAATTTGATTAAAAACAAAAAAAAAAAAAAAAATAATAATGAATTATACGAATGAATATAAAAAATAAATAAATAGATGTAAGAATTGCATTTATTTTTAAGTAAATAAACGAATGAATAATGGTTTGGCGAGGTAACATGGAATGTAGGTATATACTTGAGTAAGCGGAACATGTGGGTAGTGAATAGAGAGAGGACGTATAATGGGCACGTAGATGGTCGATTGTGGTTGTTGCTGCCGCAGAATCGTGCAGTCCACTAATTTGCAGACGAATGCAAATACTACTGTCTCCCAATGTCCTATATGGCATATATGTATATATATATATATACAATATGTATCAGTTAGACTTGTCAATTGAATGTATATGTTATACATATATGGATAAATGAAGCTTGGCCAATGTGCCTGCTGCTGCTGTTGCTATTGCTGCTGTTGGCATTTGTGTGCGCAGGTGAAACGCAACGTATATATATATATGTACGTACAATTCGCGGCCATGATTATCCCGGCGCGCGTTTCACGGTTAGTCAACCTATACCGTTTGTAATATGTGTATATATGAGGTAGGTTGAGTGGTTTGTTGGTTGGTTTGTTGGTTGGTTGGTTGGTTGGTTGGTTGGTTGAGGCAGCATAGGCTGCAGTGTCTAGACAGTGGGGAAAATTTGTGTTGGATTTATTTGTGTGACTGCGTGGAGTAGTTGCCACCTGTTGCCTCCTTCTTCTTCCACTCATTCCAAACAAAATCCAGTTTGAAATCGTACACAATCTTCTTTCAAGTCTGCCAACGCGCTTTTCTCTTTTTCTCTCGCTCTTTCATCCCCCTTTTTTTTATTTTTTATTTTCTTCTTCATCTTAAACTTTCTCAATATTTATTATCATATATTAATTTAAATCAATATCAATATCAATAAAAAAGTTGATAAAATAATTTTACAACTATTATCAACTTTTTATTTCATTATTTATTTATTTATGTATTTACTATTATTATTATTATTTTATTTTTTTTTTATTTTTTATATTTTTTGTTTTTGAATAATTTAAAAGGTTTTTTATTTTACAACTGGATTTTATTGTGAATGGGAAGATTTTTATATTTAAGATGGAACGTTAAATAAAATTGAAGAGATAGAATTATTTATATGTTTGCGCACGAGTCATTTTAAAATGTGCAATTGCACTTGTGCAATAAGATGCGCACGCGTTTCACTACAATTTATAGTGGGTATGTGTAATGCAACTGATAGTGTTGAAGTTTGCTCACTTTCTTGCAACATTCTATATATATATATATATATATATATATATATATATATATATATATTTGAAATAGAGCGTTTAAATCCCGACTAGAGCACTCAAATAAATGAATTTACCGCAGAAAAAAAAAAAATAAATAAACTATTTCATTGCTATTCTCAAATGTTTATGTGAGGTGAGTGGGAATATTATAGTGTTTTTTTTTTTTTGCAAACAATTTTACAGATGGATTTAATGCGGTCTTACAATGTTCGTTTATGTTCACGCAAAATGCATCACTACATTTTCAATACAAAACATTTTACGACAGAAAGGAAAAAAAATTTTATTTATTTAAATGTAAAATTGATATATTCTATTCAATTAATTAATTGAATAAAGAATTTAACGGAATATTTATCACGATAAAAATATAAATATAAAAAAATATAGAAAAGAGAATGGGGCATGTGCCTATGCTATTCGTTTTCTCAATAGAAGATAGAATCAACGTGATTATAATATATAGTCATAGTAATTGCAATGTCCAGTGTTACAGCTACTGCTGTTGTGGCTGCTGTTGTAGCAGTACCAGCTGAAGAATATCACAGTGAGGAAGAGAACGTTTGAGACAGAGTAAAGAAATCGCAAATAGCCATCGCCGTTTACTTCCACGGTCGTGGATACCAATGTCGATTCCCCTCGTCCTTAACTCTCGAGTTAGAGCATTAAATGAAAACAAGAAAGAGTGCGAAAAATGATGCAATGCACGATGCTCGAGACAGAGCACATTGGAGGGAGGTATAAAATGGCTTGAAGCTAAGTGTGCACCAGTGCACGATCTGGTAATGTGCATAGAGGTATACGAACGGATGCTGAAATAGCTATAATAATTTCTTTCGTCCGGTGATCACCCAGGAGAAGAGCTCTCTTTGCGCATTTATACCATTCAAATCAACTCATGTGGAAAGAATGGAAAAATAAAGGAATAAACAATTTTTTTTTTTTTTTTTTTTTTACCTTTAAATGTATAATAATATGAAATAATGTTTGAGAAGGAAAAATATAGAAATAATTTTTCTTTGAAACTGAGTATTGTAAAAAAAAATAAAATGAAAAAAAAATAAAAAAAAATATGAAGCGAGGCAAATTATAACCTTGTGCACGACAGTTCTTGAAATTCTAGATGATTATTTCAAATAAATTACAAATAGTATTGCATTCTGTTTTGTTTGTTTGATTTTTCGTTTCATTTCTCACAGTCAATACGATAAAAACAAACATGGAATTTCCTCGATATTTATTATTCTGATAGATATACTCAGAATACAAACACGCAGATAATTTTCTTTACGTAAAAAATTAATAATAAAAAATTAAAAAAAAAAAAAAAAACTACTAAAGGGAATAATTATCAAGCGAGCTCTGCTCGCTGTTATTTACCTGTATTTGAAGAAAAATTATATATTGAATTGATTAAATTTATTTTTTACTTACAGGTTCGGTACGACCGTCTCCATCTTTACCAAGAGATTGACCCTCTGACCATCCCATTTTTGACAGTAGTTTAAAACCTTTATTGTCCTTTGCTATTGATCTAAAGTATTAAACAACAAAAAAAGTTAATATATATATATTTTTATTTATTAAAATCATTTAGAATTAAATATTAAATTGTTACTTACGTTTCTACCGAGCTCTGTTGTGTTTTAACGTACTGATTCGATGAACCAATACATTGGCGACGTGCTTGCGCTCGATCACGATAGCCTCGAGCAATTTTTGTATTATTTCTCTCTAAACCGAATTTATTTTTCAAACGTTTCAATTCTGAGTGATGTTGTTTTTTCATCGATAAAATATTTTCATTATTCGATGATTTTGTTTGAATTAATCCCGGTTCACAGTGGCCACATGTTTCATTACCACTATGAATATGACATAGTAATTTAGTATTACTAATTTGAACAATTGAACCGTGAACAACATGATGAGGTTGTGATTCGTGTCTGGCAACTGATAAACGTTTGCCATTTAATATTGTTCCATTTCTTGAACCCAAATCAACAATTTCATATTGTTCTTTAGATTCATCATATTGAAATCGCGCATGTTGCTGCAATTATTCATGATAAAATTAAATTTTTAAACACAAAAAACATTTTTATCCATAAATAAATAAATATTCATTTTCATTTACCTTGCTAACATTGATATCAGGTATAATTATTGCATGGTATGGGCCTTCTCTGCCAATAGAACCACCAGTATATGCAATAATGAGTAATGTTCCGATTTTTAACGTGGGCAAATCCGATTCTTTTACAATTACTCTTATACATGGTGGATAAGTTTTCAGTAATTCTGAAATAAAAAAGAAAATTATTATTATTATTATATTTATTTTTCAAATATTGTATTAATTAGAATTATTAGTTAAAGATTCTGCGCACCTCCACTGTCATCACTACTCAAACTCGGTGAAAATTCTTCTTGTGAAGAACTACTTTCACTATCAGAACATTCACCCTCTTCCGGTGGACCCTTGACTACCTCACTGGACAATGTCGATTTGGATTTTTCGCCATCGTCCTACAATATAGATGGAGAAAACTTAGAGTATAATACGTGAATAAATTGTTTTACCTATTAGGTGTTTTTGTATTTATTTATTTATTGTATATATATATATATATTTTTTTTTTCTAATGCCGAATTAAAATTTTTATTCTTCCAATTATTTTTTCAATTATATATTTGAAAGAACAACATATTAATTCATTTATTTCATTTGAAACCTGAAAAAAAATCGAACACATAGAAATTATTGATATGATTATTTCAATGATAATAATTGAATAAATATTTGTTCACCTTGGTAGAGATTTTTCTGTGTCTTTTATTTTCTCTTTTTATTTTTTTTCTATCATTTGTTGTTTCAATTGCTGATGTTCCAAGTTGAGTTTGACTGTGAAATTTATACGATCGTGTTTCCTCGTCATAACGATAATAAATCCCAGTATGACCATCATAATATAATCCCTGTGCCTTTGTATAAACAGAAAAAAATAAAATTAAAATAAAATAATATTATAATTTACGCTTAAATTGTAATCTGATATTCCCGTTTGAAATACTGTTTTTCTATCTACCGCATCATAATAATATCCTGAATTATAATCATAATATAATCCTGATGTTTCCTCATAAACAAAACCAGTCTGTTGCAATGCACTTTCAGCTGCTTGTTTAACTTGCTCTGAAATACTTTGTGATTTATCATTAACATTCGTATTCCATTGATTTGGCGTAGATGTGTCCGTTTGTGTTGCACTGTCAGTAAAATGTTTGGTTATGTTGTTGATTTCCTGCAGATGTTTCTGTAAATAGAAATAAATAAATATACAAATAAAAATATAATCAAATAACCAATTTATATATTCTATTACCTGATTTAATAATTTTTTACGTAATTTTGATATTTTTTTACTTTGATATTTCAATCGTTGACGAAGTTTGGAAATAAATTCAAATAAATCCGGATAATTCTTTTGAATGTCTGCATAATCCTCATCTTTATCAATAATCATTGAATAAAGGTTTGCATCATCGTTATCTGATAAATCTTCATCACTGTGATGTGACATTTTCCCATATGAATTAATAAAGTTTTTTTTTGTTTGTTTTGTTTTCTCACATTAATTTATCTATGCTCGTATACCATTTTTGTAAGTTACAAATAAATCTAACTAAAGTAAATTTGTGCTTTGCATGTAATTTCATATATGTAAGCACAGAAAAAAAAAAAAATCAACACTTTTTAGCGCCACTTTCCATTTCGTTATACAGCGATTTCATTTAATGAGAAATCATCCAAAATTTCGATGATATCATTGAAAATTCATCATCATTACTCGAATCGTGAATACATGAATATTTCGTACATCGTTCCACAATTTTTACTGTACTTCAAATCGTATTTATCACACACTAAATAATAAAATTAGGAATGAAACCTTTCCAAAAAAACCGAGTAATTCCGCGTCGCCATATTGTGCAATAGCGCCATCTTTTCCAATAGTTATTTCGTAAACTAACATTAAATTTTCCCAGAATTTTCAAAATCGTCATAATTGCAATTAATTATTGTTTATATATATTCCATGACTATAATAAATAAATAAATATCTATATTCAAAGTATCGTGATATATCAAGCAACAACAAAGAATTAATTAATAATAATATCAAGTCATTTTACGAAGCATTGAAAGGTAACCCATGGCCGATTTTAAAACCTAAATAAAATAAATGGCGATAATGACAATAACAATACTAAATCAACAGAAGTAAAACAATATCAATGATAAATATTAGTAAATAATCTTATACTATTTGAAAACTCACATCAGTAAAACCACTGAGTGAGAAAACAAAAAATTTTCCACCAGTAATTCGTAATGGTTCTTGCGTTTGTTGTAGACAAATAACTAATCCTTTACGAAAACTTATCGATGATTCATACCACATGCATTGAGAAAAAGCTGCATGTACTCGATTACTCTATATAAATACATTATATTAATATATATATTGATTATATATAAATAACTATACGTATTTACCTCTTCAATTAAAAACTCTCCAACAATACAAAATCCATAGAGTAAAAAAATTGTTGCTAAAAGACAAACAAAATATACAGGTTCAAATGAATTCTCTTTTATACTCGAACCCTACAACAAAATTATTCATATTCAATATTATACTTATTTTCATATTATTGAAATAATAATTTTTATATTAATATTATTAATATATACAATAAGAATAACGTATGACATCAAACCAAGAAGTAAAGTTGTCCCAACGAGATCAAACAATAAAACAAAGTGAAATGTATCATCCAATGCCTTTGCCATCCTTGTGTACATATAAAAAATTTTGTTGTTTCGTTTTTTTTTTCTCCATATCTTTAATCATTATCTCACAATGATTGATTATTGATTATTGAATTACCGTATTGTACGCATATGGCGTTCTATTAATTTTTGAAAAATAATTCGTGTATCATTTTGGGTTGTATTCATTGATATTCGACGTATTCGATATACAAGTATTGCTAATTGTCCACAAATATGCAGAACAAATGTTATAAAAAGACAGATCCATGCATTGTGACATACTAAAAGATAAATCATTGGTGATTGATATGCATACGTTAAATAATACGTTTTAACATCAGCCAATTCAAAAAATAATGCAGTACGAAATGGAAGAATAAATGTTCCATTAGAATTCACTGAAAAAAAAAATATATATATATAAATAAATAGCAATAATAATAAATCATTACAATTAGTAAATTATTCATTTATCTTATAATAAATTACTTACTTGATGAGATCATATTCATAAAAATTGGTCGAAAAAAATATAAAACTGCCCCAAGACTAATATAAGGCATTGATAATTTATAATATAATTTTGCTAAATAATTATACTTTAAATAAATTTTTTTCTCCTCATTGTCATCATAACATTCATCATTTAAATCATCTTCCATGTGTCTTATTAATTTTCGTAACATTTTACTGTGACGAAAAACAAAAAGTTTAACGAGGACCATTGATTGCATTACAGCTTCAAGTATACTCAATACCATTGCCTCTAAATCACCAAATACTGCAAATAATTGTGCATACTCAGTTATCAAATGTAATACAAGATAAATTGTCCATATTGTTGCACGTATATATGTATTTTCTAATGGCCAAATACCGCCAATAATTAAAAATTTTCGATTCCACGCGAGTAGAGTTTTTCTATTGTTAAAATCATTTTTAAAATGAACATCGAATTCGTTATTGATATAATTATTATATCTTCTCGACATGCTTCAATTCACAAAACTAAATGTACATCTGCACTCTTATGTTTTTACAAGCCAATAATAATAATAATAATAATAATAAAATGAATAAATCTTCGATATGAATTATACAAAAAATTGAATAAATTTAATAGATATAATAAAGATTATTAATGAAATTGTTCTTGGAATAATTTCATATTATTAATCTTATATCAGCTATTATTTCTATAGTCTTAGAATATAATTGAGCTTTATAAGAAAATAATGATGATTACAAAATGTGTCACGCAAGAGTAAGAAGTACAATTCGGTTTTGTTAATTTTTATTTTTATTCTTGGTTTGATCATTGTAATATCAGAATAATGTGAATTTAATATAATATTAAGGGTAAAAAGAAATACAAAACTCTGTTTCAAGTGCAAAAGTTTCCTCGGAGTAGGCCCTGTTGTGTTGTTCATGTGAGGAATCAGTTTGTTGCTTTGTATTGAACGTTACTACATCCCATACAAAGAACATTGAAACGCACATAACTTTACTTTGACCAATACACTCACGTCAATCTCACAGATCAGTCGTAGAATATGATTTTGTGTGAAGTATTAAATTCAAACACAATTCAAATTCATGGACGTCCCATCAGTTTATGTGAGAAGACAACGGAGGCTAATAGCAAATTATGCTACGACACTTTCTGCCAAGGATCCAGGGACCTTCCTCAGAGCTAGATTTGAATTACAAGAATTCTGTATGTGGCTCCGCGGTGCGGCTCAAGGAAACATTACATTATAGGTTATATTGAAAATTTATTATATTGTAATGGTGAATGTATTCAACCACTTACGAGAAAAAAAAATTTACCGACATTCACGTTGTTTTATTACAATTATTTTATCACTAATTAATTTTTTGCATTTGAGAATTTGTATCAATTTATTTCTCAAGTTTAATTACATAACCCTCACCAGGGGCAATACTTAATTTTTTAAAATATACATTTTGATTTATTTTTTCCTTTGGACCAATGATAATGTGACCTTGATAGAATAAAGATGATAAATCTTTTGTTTGAGTTGAATTACCAAAATTAGCAAGAAGTACATATGTATTTTGTCGAGGATACCATCGTTCAATTACAATCAATTCATCTTGAGTATATCTAAAGTGAATTTATCATTTTAAATGAATTATTGATTGTTAAATAAAAGTAAAAAATATATATTTACTCACCTAACATCACAGTTGACACGAATACGATCGTGTTTGAGTGCCGTTTCAACAAATATTGGTGCAGTATTTCTTCTCAACTCAGACATTTGTGCTACGATACTTATAATTTTATTTGAAAATGATTTAGCTATTGATGATGATGATGATGATGATGATGATGATTCTTGTAGCCACGGTACAATACCATCAGATGAAAATTTTTCAATAGAACCCGGAATATTTTCCCAAATCATTGGTGATAAATTATGTAAATGCTCCAATTCATGACGATCCTCACAAGCGCATTCCTCCATGCCAATCTTCAAGATTTATATAAAATATATTGATTAATATATTATTGCAATATCATTATTATTATTAATATTATTACTTACTTCATCTCCATAAAATATACTTGGTGTGCCTGGTAATATCATTGATAGAATAGTTGCAGCTGCACTGAAATTTCGCATGTGCAACGTTGAAATAATACGTTTTGTATCAACATTACCAATTGACCAATGAATCCACGGGCGATTGTTATAATTTTCAATTGAATCATCATGAAATAATATACTCGATGTTATTTCATGAATTTGTCGTTTAATATTTTTTGTCCCATTAATTAATTCTAATTTAACATCAATTAAATCCATTGTTTCAAGAATTTTACGTTGTATTTCATTGTTATCATTTTTTTTCAATACTTTCCAACTGCATATCAGTATTTTTTGATATCCCACAATATCACGCCATTCATTTAAATAGTTAATTATATTTGTATTGTTGATATGATATTCCAAACCTTTTAAATAAAATCCATCAACTTTTTTTCGTAACCAAAATCTAATTGCCAATGATATTTCATCTTTTATTGAATTTATATCAACGTAATTTGAAGTGTAACGTTCATATTGTGGTATTTTATTTGTTTTATTTGTATCAAATGTCATATTTTTATCATTTATTTCAGAAATTATCGTATTTGTTTCATTTATTAATTCTGTCGAATTTCCCAAATTATTATCTCTTTTTCTCACAGATAATATTTTGTTTTTATTTTTTTTATCCATTATTATTCTATTAAATTGATGATTAAGTGGATGTATTGGTAAATCCAATACTAAATTTATATCATTACGGTGCAATACATCAACAAGATTTTCAAAATCTTCCATCGTACCAAGACTTTTATCAATATCCACAAGGCTATTAATATTTGAATACTGTTCAGGATAATGATCCGATGAAAATATTGAATTTAAATGGACTGTCTTTACACCCAAACTCTTTAAATAATTAATTCTCATAATAATTCCACGTAAATCACCAATACCATCGCTTTCTTTCAATGAATCTTGAAATGAAGCCGGGAATATTTCATAAAATAATTTACCCTGCCACCATTCCATAGGTGGATCGCATCTGAATTATATAATTAATTTTTTTACAATTATAAACCAAACTCAAATATCAAAGATTAATAAATAAAAAAATTAAAAATTATTTTTTATACATACCTACGTGGCATGAAAATAATTTCACGTATTGCCAATGTCGTACAGAGACTTAATATACAAACCATCAACCAAAAACTCGCTTGACGTATACGTGGCCAATCCCAACGTGTAAAACTGTAGTCCTTTGGTGGTTTTGGTACAACCAATTGTATCCCAACTAATGGTGGTTTACCACTAGGTTCTTGATTACAAAACTAAAAAAAAAAAAAAAAAAAAGAAATAATAATATTCTATAAATAAATATTAATTTCAATTATTATTTTATTTTAGGTATAATTCTCACTATGGCTTGGGCATCAGGTGCTAAATGTTGATACGCTGTGTTTAACTGTGTTAATAATTGTGTACAAACTGGTTCTTTATTGACACTGCTCTCTTCACTGCTGCTTGATTCAACCATTGGATCACGTGAACTTGGCTCTTTGACAATTAATGACGAAAAAAAAAAAAAAAAAAAAAAAAATATATTAATTAGAATATTTTTATATACTTTGTTTCAATAATATTTTACTTCAAATGATTGTGTTTCAACTATAGGAGATTTCAAACTGGGATAATAAATTTCGTCAAGTTATACAGATACAATATTATGATTATTCTCATAAGGTTAAATATTTTCACATCTTCAATTGTAAAACTCCAATCGTGGAATTAATTTAGTTCATTGAAGCACACAAAACTTATTATAAGAATAGAAAATGTATTTAGTACCAAATAAAGAAAAAGAAAAAAATACTCACCATCATTACCAATATTATTACTATTGCTAATAACAAAATTCATGAATGCTTTTAGTTCATCATCAGTATTTAAATTATTTATTGCAGATGTTGGTGTCATTTCATGAGATGTGTTTTCAAGTGGATTGAATATTGACGCTGATGTTGGATTATTCGAATTTGTTGTATCATCTGGTGTTGGACTTGGTGTAAGAAGTGGACAATCTGATGCCTCTTCATCCTTGAAAAATTTACACACATACACACATACACATACACACGTACACAAATACATTTATATTATTCTGATGAATTTTTTTTTCTCATTCAAAAAATATAATTTCATATATTACCTGATGATCTTGGTGAATAAAAAGTCCCTGTGTACGTGGTGAATGTGACAATTCATCTGATGTAACAACATCAGAAAATAAATCTGGTGTTTGTTTCAAATCCATTATTATTTAATATGAAAAATTTTGATATATTAAATTAATAAATAAATTTAATATAATTATAAAATATTCTCAAAAAAATATACAATGAAGATTCACTGTAAATCTAAATAGATATGTGTCTCGTGTCTTGTATTATATTTAGAAAATATACATTTAGATGTGTTTAACATGAGACCTCATCTGATACTGCGCCAACTCTCAATGTTATTTTCTGTTGACATATATATTCATATACAAAAATATATTTATATAGAATATTTATATGGGGATTAATATAAAAAAATGTATTATTGAAGAATTTAAAAAGTAAATTAGGTACAATTGTCATTAGATATTTTAATTATTCTTGCATTGTATTTACCAACAAATTAAATGAATAATACATGTAAATAAAAACATTGAAGACGATCAATATTATCTGTAATTGATATGTATATATATATATATATATTTCAATCAAATGTGCGCATGTTCTGTTTTTATGATGGGAGTGACTTTATCAGCGCAATTTAATTCTACTCGAAACTTCCATCTTTTGTGTACACAAAAAAATTGTATATATCGAGTATATTTTAAAAATGAATTAAAATACATGATTTGATTATACTATTATCATTTGACCCGCCAAGTATTGAATGACAAAAAGAGAATTAAAATGAAAATATTGAAAATCATTGTATATTCGTCAAATATTGTTAGTTCACGTTTTTTTTATATCACAATTATTTGATAACATTTAATGATGATCTTTGCTCCGAGACATCAGACATATATGATAAATTATTCTTATTGTATATAATTTCTATTGCGATTCGTGGAAAAAAACAGAGAGAAAAAAATAAAATATTTATAAGATGAGAGAAATGATAGAAATTAAGAGGGAAATATATTGAGTAAAATACTGAGAGATTCAGTCGTTTTTCAGATGTTAACAATGTCATTTGCACTTGTCAAATATAAATTTATTTATTTATTTAAAATAATAATTTAATATATAAATGTGAATTATAATAAATTTATATTTTAAATAATTAAAAATAATATAAATAATATTAATTTTATATTGAATATAATTTAAAAGTGTTTGTGATCGAACAAAAGAAAAGAAGAAAAAGAAGAATGGCGGTTGACTTTGCTGCCGGTTGTCTTGGAGGTATAAATTATCAAATTATCCATACACTCATTGAGATGTTTTTTTTTTTTTTTTTTTTTTTTTCTTTCCTGAATTTATATTGCCTTGACGGTAAAAATAAACAAAATATAAATAGGGATGAGATACGTTGGCAGTGACAGAGTCAGAGACAAAGGTAGAAAGCGAATAGAAAATTTTGTCCAGGGTGTGCTGGTCTGGCGGTGGGATATCCACTGGATACGATAAAGGTTCATATTCAAACTCAAAACACGGGGAATCCACAGCTACGTGGTACTTGGCATTGCTTTCAATGTATACTCGCCAGAGATTCGGTATTTAAATATTTTATTCAATATCCAAGTGTCAATTGTAATTGTATTTGTAATAATAATGATAATTATTACAATAATTTTTTTTGTTTTTTTTTTTTTTTTTCGTTACAGATTATGGGACTGTATCGTGGAATGAGTTCACCAATGGCAGGAGTTGCATTAGTAAATGCAATAGTATTTGGTATTTATGGTCAAGCACAGAGATATTTAAAGAAACCAGATAATTTATCATCGCATTTTTTAGCTGGTGCTGCTGCAGGTTTGGCACAATCACCCGTTGCAGCACCACTTGAATTAATTAAAACCCAATTACAATTACAAACATCTAATTGTAATAATAAATATTCTGGACCAATTAATTGTTTATGTGAAATTTATCGTCGCAGTGGAATTGCCGGTATTTTCCGTGGATTTTCAGTTACTGCAGTAAGAGAAGTACCAGGTTATGGTCTTTATTTTCTCACGTATGAAACATTAACAAGAAGTAATTCATTTATAACAATTAATCAACCAATTTCTACACCGCATATGCTTGTGGCCGGTGGTTTATCTGGAATAGTTTCGTGGTTTTTTACATATCCAATTGATGTTATCAAATCCCGATTGCAAGCGGATCGTATTGGCCGTTATGTTGGGGCTATTGATTGTTTGAAACAATCATTGCGCCAAGAGGGTACTACGTGTTTATTTAAAGGGCTAAATTCAACAATATTAAGGGCATTTCCAACCAATGCCGCGACATTTACTGTTGTCAATTGGGCATTGCGATTGTGCGGTGAAAAAAAAGATAAATTCAATGATGAAAAATTGAATAATAATGAATTGCAAAATAATTCATTAAAAAATACAATAATAATTCACGATAAAAAACGTTTAATGTTTACAAATTATAATTCATCATTTGGTACATTTTTTAAAAATTATGATATACCACCAATTATTGATTTACATGATCGTGCAAAAAATGTGAATGATGAAATTTAACAAGATAATTATTTACATTTATTATATTTAATGTTAATTATAATGTTCACTGTTTTATAAAATTAAAATATAATTAATAAAAAAAAATAATATTATTTTTAATTAATTTTATTTTTTATAATTTTGAGAGAAAAAAAAAAATTAAAAATAAATAATTTTAAAAATATTTACATGGGAATGTGTAAAAAAAAGAAGTTTAATCACGTTGCATTTCATTTGTCACTTGACAGTTGTTGAATGTCGATGAAACACGTCGACATGTCTATAAAATCTATCATCTTATGGCCCTTTAACGCCAACATTTATTTTACATATAAAATCATATTAATGTTTCAAATTTAAATAAGAAAATAAAATTTTTTTTTGATAATTTTTTTCTTTTTCTCCCCTCCTTATACACAAACTCATTATTATTTTTTTTTTTTTATTTGACAATTATATATAAATGTCTGTTATAAATTAAATATAAATAAACAATTATTCAAGACGAAAAGGAGGAAAAAAAAAAAAAAGAAAAAAAAATTAGGGGAGTGAAGATGGATAAATTAAAAGTGATGAATAAATACTGAAAGAGCAAAAAAAAAAAAAAAAAAATTTTTTTTTATAAATATTATTTGTTGTGGATAAGTGATTGTGTTGAGAAAAAAAAGTAAAGTAAAAAAAAAAAATAAATAAATAAATAAATAAAAATAAATAAAATGGAGATAAGTACAAATGATAATATTAATGGTGAACCGGAAGCAGAATATTCAGACAATACAGATTCATCATCGAATGGAATATTAATTGCTAAATATGGTGGAAGATGTATGAGTACACAAGCTATGCAAACACTTTATGATTTACGACAAAATAATTTATTTTGCGATGCTATTGTACGTCTTGAGGACGGTGGGGTTTTTCCAATTCATCGTGCTATATTATCAGCATGCAATAGTTATTTTAGGTTTGAATAAATTTCCATGAATAAATTTCCTGTGTGATATTTTAATTTTTTAAATTTGTAGATTTGTCTATTTTCTTTGTTATTTATTTATTTATTATTATTTGTTTGTTTGTTTGTTTATACAGAACTTTATTTACTACGAGTCTGTATGCTCATGGGAAAACTGATGTGCTTCTTCCTGGTATCAATAGTGCAATGATGAATTTATTATTGAAATATGCATATTTACGTTCATTGGATGTGAATCATGAAAATGTCTGTGAATTATTGGTAACGGCAAATTATTTATGTATATACGGTATACTTGATATATGTCGGGATTATTTGCGTGAAAATTTAACGCCGGAAAATTGTATTGGTGTCATGAGATTTGCACGTGAACATTTTTGTCGTGGATTAGAAAATGATGCACACACATATGTTATGCGAAATTTTGTTGAGGTATATAATAAAATAATTATTTCAATTAAATTATTAATTATAATTATTTAATTATATTAAATATATCAATATATTTTTAGATTGCCAAAAAAAGTAATGAAATAATTCGTTTGCCAATAAATGAATTACGTGAAATTGTTGGTGCTGATGAATTAAATGTTAAAACTGAAGAACTCGTGTGGGAACTCATTTTACGTTGGATTGATCATGATCCAGAACAACGTAAACATCATATCGTTGAATTAATGAAAACAATACGGCTTGGATTACTTGATACACAATTTTTTTTGGAAAAAGTCAAAGATCATCCGTATGTTGCGGGCATTGAACAGTGTCGACCAATTATTATTGAAACATTGACATTTCTTTATGATCTTGAAATGATAACGCAAAAAGATGGTGAAATAGCAACACCTGAAATTGCACGACCCCGTGTACCACACGAAATTTTATTTGTCCTTGGAGGTTGGAGTGGTGATAATCCAACAAATTTAATGGAGACTTATGATACAAGAGCCGATCGTTGGGTACCGGTAAGATAAAATCTATCCAAATTACACTAGAAAAAAAAATATAAAACAAAAAAAAAAAAATAGAATCTACAAGTAAACAATTATAATATTAAATGGTACTTTTTTTCTTTCTTTTCTTATTTTTTTATTTTTAAATAATTCAAAAAGTTACTTGAAGTGGATCCAGCTGGTGGACGTGCTTATCATGGCTCAGCTGTTATTGCATTTAATATATACATTATTGGAGGTTTTAATGGAAGTGAACACTTCAACAGTTGTCGTTGTTTCAATGCTGTTACTAAAGTATGGCGTGAAGTTGCACCTATGAATTCTCGAAGGTCAATTTGATGATTGATAACTGAAAATAAAAAAAGATATTTATTGTTATTCATTTATATGTGATAAAAATATTAATTATTATTTGTTTATTTAAAGGTGTTATGTCAGTGTGGCTGTTTTAAATGATGTAATTTATGCTATGGGTGGTTATGATGGTCTAACACGATTAAAAACTGCTGAGCGTTATAATTATCGAGAAAATCAATGGTCACGAATAGCTTCAATGAATATTCAACGATCTGATGCCAGTGCCACTTCATTAAACAGTAAAAGTGCAATTTCATTATTTGATACTTGATTTAATTTAATTTTTTTTTTTTTTTTCACAATCAAGGATAAATTTTTAATTTATTCTTTTTCAATTGCAGACAAAGTTTATATCACCGGTGGTTTTAATGGCCACGAGTGCAATATTTCTGCTGAGGTTTATGATCCTGAAACCGATCAGTGGACATTAATAGCGCCAATGAGATCACGACGTAGTGGCCAGTCGTGCATTGCTTATCACGGTTGTGTTTACGTCATAGGTCATTATCACATTGATTCGTATGAGGATTAATTTCTTAAAAAAAATTTTCCATATACTTTTGATGAATTTTATCGTGTCATTATTTATTAATTCATTTGTTTTTTTTTTTTCTTGTTTCTAACCTAAAGGTGGATTTAATGGAATTTCACGAATATGTAGCTGTGAAAAATACAATCCTGCAACAGGTATTTGGACTCACATACCTGATATGTGTAATGCAAGAAGTAATTTTGCAATTGGCGTTATTGATGATATGATATTTGCACTTGGTGGATTTAATGGTGTCGAAACGACATTTCATGTTGAATGTTATGATGAAGCAACCAACGAATGGTGCGTGTCTAAATGATTTTATTAATAAATAATACAAATTCAAAATGAAATTATTAATATTTATATTTATATTCCAATTATAAAACAATAGGTATGAGGCAACTGATATGAATATGTATCGCTCGGGTTTATCAGCCTGTGTAATAATGGGATTGCCAAATGTATACGATTATATTCACAAACATCGTGAAAGCTTAATGGAAGAGAAAAGACAAAAATTATTGGCAGGCGAAATACAACGTAATTATGAACATCAAATGCCACAACAATCACAATTACAAAATCGACAATTTACCACAAATAATCCGACAAATGTAAATAATGGCATATTAACACCACTTGCATCATCAATTCAAATTATTCGTCATGGCAACAATGATGATAACAATAATCAAATTCAGTGAAAAAGATGAAAACAAAAAAAAAATTTTTTTATATCCATTTATTCCTTTTTTTTTCCCCCTACTTACATTCATATCACTATATTTTGATGATTTTATTATTTTTTTTATCTTTTTTTACACTCAATCATCAATTAAATGCAACATATTGGTTATATTATTATACGTAGAATCAATGTATTGTTGTTGCTTATATTCACTATTGTGGAACACAGTTAGAATTTAAATATACCCGCCGTTTTTATGAATTTTTCAAGTGATGCGCACGCCATTCGTCACTTGCGCGTGATCAAAGTAAAAAAAAAAAAAACTACGAATCATTCGTATATATGTGCATTTATATTGCATATATACATCATATGTGGAGGAAAAAATAAAAAAAATAAAATAAGAAATTGACGTTGGGGTGTAAAGTGTACTCGTGTCCAATAATTCCTCCGTTTACAAGTAGTCCTCTCTGTCCCCTCCTCTCTTATACATAATGACGATGTGTATTAATAATAATATTAAAATGAACGTGTCAATTAATATATATAAACATATATACAATAGTCTAGATAGCGAACAAGTGTCAATGATGCAATAAAACAGATTGAACAAATAAAAAAATTAATTAATTAATGAAAGAATTGTGAAAAATGGCGAGAATTATTAAATTACCATTAGAGAGTGTTTCAACTAATTTATGCTGCGAGTATTGCCTTAACCTTACTTTTAAACGTACTCAAGACTTTGTCAGGTAAAATAAAAATTTTTTCAAAATAATTACATTGTGAATATTATTGTTGATAAAAAATGTTTAAGAGTTTTTTTTTCATATTTATTTTAATAATTATTATTTATTATTACTTAGACACTTGAGAGAACAACATTGTACAAGAGAGGGTGGATCATATGTGTGTCATTACGGTTATAATGGAGTGTGTTCAAGTCTTCCACTGGAAGGTGTATCAGATAAAGACTATATAGTGCATGCTAGTAAACATGCAACAATACAACAGGAAAAAATAACAAATAGCCGAATGCATGAAACAGTGTCAGAGTGGACAATATTTTCATCATCACAAAATTTACCAGCTGTTTTAAATGATCCACGTAAAGGAAAACAAACAAATTTTTTAACCAAAACATGGGGTGATGCATTTATTGAGAAAGTTGACATACCAAATAGTCCATATCTTCCCGAAATAACTTTGAATAATTTTGATTTGTATATTAAAAAAATTGGTAGACGATATCGAAGACATTCACGTTCAAATATAAATGCAAATTCAACAATATCAGTTTCATCATTGAATGATAATAGTTTTAAAAAATTAAAATCAATTGAAAATCATAATTCATCATCACAATTTGATTTATCAGCGAGTATACCAAGTATATTTTTAAGTCCCAATCTTGATTTATCAAATCGTAAAACTTTCGAGAAAATATTTCCTTTTACAAAAAACGGATTGTTAAATAATGATAGTGATATTGTTAATAATGTCAAGTATCAGCAAGAAAATATGAGTCAATATTTGGATATTGTTGAAGTGAGAATTGCTGAACAGGTTGCATCTAAATCGCAAGCATTTTTTCACGCCATGACTTCGCATGATGCATTAATGGAACAATTAACCCAAACAATAACTGTATTAAAAGCATTGAGAAAAAATATTTACCAAATCGACAAGAGTCTTGTTATTAATTCATTGGATATTTTACGGTTAGTAAATAATAATAATTAATTTCATTTTTTTATAAATTTATTGATTCTTATTTTAAATGAATTAATTTTTTGTTTTTCTTCTTTTTTTTTTTTCAAATAGATTAGAAAGAAATCGATTGAACCGATTGTCTGCATATGAAAAATTAAAATTAATGGCTACTGTACATCAAAGTCAACCAATGATACAATTATTACTATCAACACCTGATTATGTGGCAGCTCTCGATTTAATATCAACCACACAGGAAATTTTACATCAAGAATTGAATGGTATACACAGTTTTCGCCATTTAAGTTCGCAATTAATGGAAATGGAACGATTGGTTGATAAAATGTTATTCACTGAATTTCAACGTTACGCCACAGCTGATTTGAATCGTCCATTGAATGATGATAATGCCGTATTGGATGGTGTAAGTTGATATTTAGTTTTTATATTAAAAAATAAAAATAATTGAAATAATTTTTTTTTTGTTTTTTTTTTTTCAATCTAACAGGATAAATTGGTATCGATTATTTCGGGTTTATTACGACAAAAACATTTTCAATTTGTCGATACATACAAAGAGGAAAGTATGACGACGATACGAGCGGTAACGAAGCAACGAGTGATAGAGGCATTGGCTGAAAGCGATTGCTGTAGCGATCAGCAAGCAGCGGCATTAGAAGTCGGTGGATTATCACTCGCTGAACGATTGTCATTATTACAAAGTACAATTCAATCATTAACATTCCTCCTTCATCGTATTAAAGTGAGAAAAATATATTATTTCATATTAATTTCATATGAAAATTAAAAATAAAAAAATAGGTATTTTCATTCATTCATTCATTGATTCATTCATTTATTCATTCATTAATACTCTTAGGCGATTTATGAGGTGATGCATGATACAATTGATTTATCGACGGGCTCATTACCCGATGGTAGAATAGATAATTCAATGGATCGACTATTAACATCTGATGAGTATGAACGAATTAAAAATAAATTAAATGATATGCTAATGGCAATTTGTGATTATTCTCATGAACGATTGGGCCATTTGTTGTCAGCTGGCACAAATGATATTGTTGATAAGGATAAGGAAAAATATAATGATATTAATAATTCAGTTGGAAAAGTTACTAATGATTATAATAAAGATCAAAGTTGGAGTGAAAGAAATTCATGGTTGAGTGATCATGCTACTGCTGCTCAAGTATGTGAATTAGCAAATATAGTTGAAAATTTTACTGAAATGTGTGAAAAAATTTGTGGCAAACAATGCACGGCGTTGCGTTCGGCATTTAAGGTATAATTATTAATAATTCTTCAATATTTTCCTACGTTAGATAATACATTTCAATTAATTAACTAATTATTTATCAATATTTATTTTTTATTTAGGCACAAGCAAGTAAATTTATCCAACGTTTTCACTCAGAGCGAAAAAAAAAATTAACTGTTTTACTACAATCCGAAATGTGGCGACAGGCAGATGTATCACGTGAATTTCAATCATTGATAACGTTTATATATGAAAAACGACATTTTCCTGATGAATTATCCTACAATGATAGTGGTGATCATAATAATATTAATAATAGTGTAAAAAGTTTTGTTATTATTGGACAAGAAGAATATGCGGTTGTGGGTACAGTTTTAATTCTCGCCCATATGATTCACGAATATTGTCGGTAATACAATTATATATAAATTGGAGAAATAATTTCAATATAATTTTTACCAATGAGAAAAACAAAAAAAATAAAAAAATCAATAACAATTTATTATTCATTCTTGCAGCATCGCAGGTCAATTGACGGCACTGTCCGGTTCAATAGGTCGACAATTAGCTGAACTTTTACGACATTATAATTCGCGATGTTGTCAATTAGTTTTAGGCGCTGGTGCCATGAAAGCAGCTGGATTGCAATGTATTACAAGTACTATATTAGTATTGGCTGGACGTAGTTTGAAACTTGTACTGTGGCTAATGCCATTTGTAAAAGCACATTTTCAAGGTCTGAATTGTATATATTATACACAATTGAATTATTATATAAGAAGATGTAAGAATTATAATTATATAAATAATTTAATTTGTTATAATTTTTTTCATGTAGAACTGGCAAATCACAGTGCTAATCGCGGTGCGATTGGATTGGCCAGTGGTAGCGGTGGTGTTGCTCTTCTTGATAGCGTTGAACGCGATGTTCGTGCTCATATTCGGGAAATTGAAGGAAAAATTTTGTCTATTGTTGATAGTATAGTTGCAAGTCAAATATCAGTATGGAAAGCACGTCCACCTGTACCATCTCAATCATTTCGTACTATTTCAAGGTTTATTAATGATTTTTCCCAATTAATATTAATTATTAAGATATTTTTATTATATAAATATTAATTTAATATATGTTTTTATAGACATCTTATAAAACTTCACGAAGCTGTGTCGGGAATATTACCATCATCGGAAGTACAGGCTCTGTATCGAACTGTAAATTTATCATTTAAAGAAAAATTACGCGAGCAACTGGTTGAAATGAATATTGTAAATAATGGTGGACCACAGCACGGTATTGTTACATCAGAATTGACATTTTACCTTGAGGCATTGAGAAATTTAAAAGTATTGCCAGCAACTGAATTGAATGATGATTGGATGTCGGATATTTGGACTAGATAACATGCAGAGCGGGTTGTTTACTGTCTATTGGAAACTAGACGACAGTATAAAAAACGCTAATCATTTTCGAAATAGCATCACTATTGTTTATTAAGGCCTTAAAAAGTTTAGTTATCAACAATTTAAACGATTTAAATAATCAAAGTGATAAATAATTTAGTCTTTCGCTTAGTATTTATTGTTCACATTGTATTTACTCATTAAAGAAAGAAAAAAAAAACATTGTAAAGAAGGAATTAGATCGAATAAGTGTTTCATTTTTATTTTATTTTTTACTTTAAAATTGCCGCCAATTTTTTTTTTAATGGCCGTTAAATTCTTCTAAAATTTCCCCTTATTTTTTTATTACATATTTACGTATTTTTTGACGTAATTTTACATAAATATAGTGTTATTTTTTCTAATTTTTTTAAAATTTTATTCGAAATTAGGCAGATATAATAATATATTATTGGGATTCATTTGATAAAAAAAAAAACCAGGGAATATTAGAAAAGGATAAAAGTGTTGCGCACGCATCCATTTCGAAAATCGAATAGCGCTGGTAAACGTTTCAATCCGATTTTCACTTGTTTTTTGGCGGTTGATCAGGTAAGATTTTTTTTGTTCGTACGCAGTTTCTTCATTCCTACGTAACTAGTTAGTTGATTGAGAAAGTCACTATATAAATAATCTTGTGGTAATTTTATTTTTTTCGTGTTATAAATATGAAAAATTATTGCAAATTTTTCATTTAATATCAATGTGATATGATTATCTTGAATTTTTTTTTCATATATTTTGTGAATATTCCTCAAAGTGATCCACGCAAAGCAAAGAAAATAAACTAAGTGTATAAGAAATTTATTGAAAAAAAAAAAAAACTTTGAATGAAAGGAGAAAGGAACAACGGGATGAGCAATATCTAATACATTTCACGATGATCCCAACGGAAAATTCATATCATCCACCGTTGGATTATGGGTATCGTTATGATTTTCATATTTTCTCATATTTTTATTGAAAAAAAAATGTGCGTTTATGTAAGAAATTTTTTCATTTACCTAAAATTAATTTCTTCGAATTGAAAAAAGTTCGTTAAGGCGTCATGGCGGCAATGCTGAGATTGCGTGCGCATCTTTTTGTAATTCAAAATGGTGTGGCGGTAAATATTTATCTGCCATTTTCATATATTTCTCCCCTCTCATATAACAAGACGCACTATATATATAAAATAATTCCTATGTATATGGATTTTCATTTAAAATTATTCAAAATAAATGAATAAATTATTAATGGATAATATAAATGAAGGTCGAATGGAGTTACCTTCAAAATACGATTTATTAATTTCAACACTTCTCTAATCACAGCGCGGCTCACTCATACACATAATTCTTTTACTCTGCAATAATTATCAATTATTTCATTCCAATTTCTTATGATTTTTTATTTATATGATTTCTTTTTTGTATTTTGCTCAATCTCATCTCACAGATTGAAATTTTTATTATACGTTTAAACAACTTTCACACGTTGATATAAAAAATCTAATTCATTACTGCATATATACCGCGTTTCCTGCTTGTGATCAACGTTTACACTTTATATATAATCATATAATACGACGATTAACACACAATCATCAATTATTTTCCACTGAAATCGAAAAGAAAGAAAGAAAGAAAGAAAGAAAAAAAAAAAAAAAGAAAAAATCAGAACAAAAAAAGTAAAAATAACAATTTTATCGGTATTTATCTATCGAAACAATTTTTTTTTTCTTTTTTTTTCTGTAATAACTAAAATATGAAAATGCTACGCTGATTCAATGAATCATAAGTACTTTTATCTCATCATACATATCAACAAAATCTTAAAAATAACATTAATATAAATTTTCATATTCTCTTTTTGTTCATTTTTCTAAATGTAAAAATCAGTAGTACAGTTTAATAATTTGTGCGACAAAACCAAATGTGAGATAAGAAAAAAAAATATATATATATATGGATATATATATATATATATACGGGTCATATACCATCGACTTTGGTCTCGCTCACAAATCGTACAATAAAACATATATATAATAACTGGCACAAAACTCACTACATATGTATATAATATATATACACACATCCACATATATATATATGTGCGTGTGATTGATAATTTTTTCGACTTTCACCAAACGCAATTAATCTACGCCATCACAAAAAATACATAATAATAATAATGATAGTCGCATCAATGAAATTATTTCGTTCATTTTCAAAATGCAAAAAAAAAAAAATTCTTGTATCTATTCAATTGGATTTTTTTTTGTGTTGTTTTGTTTTGTTTTTTATTTTATTATTTTTTTGTTTTTTGTTTGTTTTTTTTTTTTTTTTTCTCCATATTGTACAAATATGGCTTTTTTATAAACGTACAATTCGTGTTTTTCCTTTTCTTTTTTTTTTTTTGTCTAATTTCAATTAATAATAATAATAATAATCTATTAATAATAATAATAATAATAATAATAATAATAATAACAAGTAAAAATAGTGATTGGCACCGGCTCTTTGGTGGTTTGTGCACGAATTTATATTTATTATGTGAGAGAAAAAAAATCGAAATGATTTATTCACTTTTATATAAAGTCGTTGCATATTTTTGATATATATAAAATTTTATTTATTTATTTTTTTGTTTATTTAAATATTTTTTTCAAGAATTTATTATCTTTTTCTTTCTCTCACATACATTTTTTTTTTTTTTTTTCGTTTATTTATATTTTTCTTTTATAAATATGACTTTATGTATGGATTTTACATTTTTGCATCATAATGCGCATCAATAATTTTATTATTTATTTATCTAATAATTAAATTAATTATAAAATTCAATGATGAGCGATTTTGCGTTGGGGGAGTGGATGGGTGTGGGTGGTGATCGATCCATCGCAAATATAAATGGTTTAATATATATAAATATGTATATAATAAAATTAATTGTGTGAATTGCCTATGTAGTAATGAACA
The DNA here is from genome assembly GCA_963920625.1 of Dinocampus coccinellae. Classification (NCBI taxonomy): domain Eukaryota; kingdom Metazoa; phylum Arthropoda; class Insecta; order Hymenoptera; family Braconidae; genus Dinocampus; species Dinocampus coccinellae. Next base: position 3,086,297 of record OY987190.1, on the reverse strand, counting down.
AAAATAAGAATGAAAACTCGAGAAATAATACAAAAAACAAAAGAAAACAAAAAAAAAAAAAAAAAATACATAAAGCGACAATTTGCTCAAGTTTCTGTTTTCTTCACGAATTTTTTTTTTTTTTTTATATCTTTTCTTCATATTAAATATGAATAAGGAAGGAAAAAAAAAAAAGAAAAAAATACTATAGAATTGCACATGCAAAGGCAATTTAGCTACTCTATTAGGCCTCAAAGTTTCATCATCCCCCCCAATGCAAAAAATATTTTTCATTTCATTTTTCGATATTTAATATGATAAAATTCAATATCGATGATTTTATTTTACCACATTTTCACTTTAATTTTCCATACGCGATAAGTAAAAAAAAAAAAAAAGTTGTATTTAAATTTTATAAAAGAATTAAAAAATAAAATGACTCATAAGGCATTTGAAATTGATATAATTTTCTGATATTTGTAATTTTAATGATGAAAAAAAATAAAAAATAGAATTTAACGATAAATTGTCTTCTCGCAATACACCACGTGCAATATAAAATATGATAGTCACGCATAATTATAATAAGCGTTGTCAATTAATACATATATATCCCCAATATTAATAACTTTCAAAATGAAACAGAAAAAAAAAAAAATAATATATATATATAGATGCTCACTAATTCAATTGCAATAGAATGATCGATGGCACGTTATTTTTCAATCAAATTAGTTACGAGGCCATCATTTAATCAAACAATCGAATTTACAATGATAAAAATTATTGTCATTGCTAGAAAAACAAAAACAAAAAAAAAAAATTAATAATAAGAAAACAATATTGATAATAAAATAAAAATATTCATAAAGAAACAAAGAAAAAAAAATGCACGTCAAAGCAGATGAGTCAAAAAAAAAAAAAAAAATACAAAAAATCTTTATTTTTGTATTATTATTTTTTTTTTTTTCGTTTGTTTTTCGTACATTAGCACAGACAATTGTATCGCAATAAAAAGGAATCGAGTCGTTTCTTTCTTCAGGATATTTTTGCAGGATTGAAAAAAAAAAAAAAAAAAAAAAAATTTAATAAAGAAAAAAGAATAGAAATTGATTTTTTATGAGGGATATAGAAATTTTTCTCGGAGTATCATGATGTATATAACACAGGCACCGAAATTACACAAAAGACACACATATTGAATCGTGTGAATTTTTTTTTTTTTTTTTTTTTTTTTTTTTTGCGAGAGACAGAGACATTTTGGTATGGCACGGCGACTCCGGCCACAACGTCACAGGCCTGCACCTGCTGGCACACAAACAAACACACAGACATGTTAGTTACCAACACACCAATTTAAAAGTAAAAGAAAGAAAGAAAAAAAAAAATGAAATAAAATAAATAAAGGAATGATGTAGTAGGAAAGCGATGATCATCATCGCGTGTGTACAATAAAAAAAAAAAAAAAAAGAAATCAGCGATAGAATGAAACAATAAAAATATTAATGAGTAAAATTTATAACAAATGCATTTTTTTTTTTGCATTGTGGTAGTGATTGATTAATAATATTTTTATTATATTGCAAAATGTATTTGGTACGCGCGCGAAAAAGAGAAAAAATTAATATCAGTCATTTGAAACTTCTCATGTTTTTATTTTTATTTTTTTATTTTTTTTTTTGTATTGACGTGGAATGTGAAAAAATATTTTTTTCTCCCGTTACTTCAGCTGTATTTATGACTACGATATAAATGGAATTGTAAAGTTTAATTAATTATAAAATTAATTCGATATGTCACTAACATTAAATCATCAATGACAAATAATTCTTTGTTCTTTTTTTTTTTTTTTTTTTCTTCCACAAAGCAAACATTCAATAATATATAATCTGCATATTGACATAAACAACAAGGAGAGAAAAATATATATATATAAATTTTGAGTGATAAACAAACATTATGCAGCAATTACAAATGAAATTGATGAAAACGAGTGATTATAGAAATTAAAATTATAAAACAAAAGATGTGTTAAATGTTAATTTTTTATATGCAATAAAAAAAAAAAATAATAAATAAATAAATATATGAATGAATAAATAATAAATAATAAATCATTGACTAGATCACAGATAGAGATTTAACAAAAAAAAAGAAAGGAAGAAAAAAAAAAACGAAATTAATTAAATGCAATAAAAAATATATGAAAAAAAAAAAAACAAAAAACAAAAATAAATAAATAAACAAATTGATACGTAAAAAAAAAATTAGCAAAACTTTTTATCATTTCTTTTTTCAATACTGATTTGACTAGAAAAAAAAATTATGTTCCCGCATCACCATTAAACTGATAAATTTATAAATGATATATAAATAAATAAATAAATAAATAAATACATACATATATATAAATATATAAATATATATGTAAATATAAATATAAATAAAATTAAATCTACCTACTAATATGGACTAATATGGTTTTCCAGCTTCTTTTGCTCTTTTATGTTCGACTTTAAGTCGCTTAGCCGCAATGTGATATCCATTCATTGTTTGTATCGCGGCAGCGGCACTCGTTGGATTATCATACGAAACAAAACCTTTCAAAAAAAAAAAAAAAAAAAAAAAAAAAAAAATCCTCATTAATAATCAACATATTCAAATTGCATTAAATTAATTATATATAACAATAACCTACCGAAACATCGGCTCATATTTGTCTTGAGATCAACAACAACTTTGGCTGATAACATATTACCAAATGGTACAAATGTCGTTGCCAAATCAAGATCCGTAAAATCTTGTGGCAAATGATAAATAAATAGATTACAACCTTCTGGCCCTTCAATCTGTTTTCCCGCGGCATTTGCAATCATTGAATGCTGTTGTGCCGCAAGTGCTGCAGCAGCAACTGCCGATGATGCACCGCCTGTTGGTGTACTCGCTGTTGATCCAACACTTGGATTTAACGTTGAAAAACCTATAAAATCACAATTAAATTATCACTCATCAATATTATATAAATATTTATAATTATAATAATAATTATAATAATTATAATAACCTGTATATTGTTGTAAATTTGTGTATGCATTACCCAATGAGTCTTGAAGACCATTCAATGGCGTGCCAGAAAGTGAATTGAGTGTTAATGGTGTTATTGAACTAAAATTATTTGTAGAACTGGTGCCATTTGTGACGCCACTCGTTGACCCTGTAAATAAATTTATCTGCTGTTTATCTATTGAATAAATATCTATTTGTACATAGAAACAGAATAATAAAAAAAGAAAAGGAAGAGTAACATTGACGAAAATAGTAATTAAATTGCTCATTTCCTCATTATATTTAGTTAATAATAATTAATAAATACTAGGTTAATAAAATCAATAGATACGTACATGGTGACATGGCGGCCGTTGAATTAGTCAAACCGCCCAAAGCTGAAAGAAATAAATTAAAAGAATTATTACAATTTATTTGGAAAAGAGATAGGAAGAGAGAGAATAAGGAGTTGTTAATAATAATTGATGTGTTTATTAATTTAGGATTAACTTACTGTTTGATGATAGTTGTAAATTACTATTGGCATTAGTCATGGCAGCTAATGTAACTAAGTCTTGCATGCTCATTGGTGTTGCAACTCCTGCTGCTGTTGCTGCTGCAACATATTCATTGGCAGCTGAATTACCAAGTGATGCAAGTGTCGCCAATCCTTGAAGACTCGCTGGATTAATCTCAGATAAATTTGTTACAGGTTGAGGTTGATTTGTAGCTGCTGCTGCTGCTGCGGCTGCTGCAGCAGCACTCAATCCTAAGTGTTGCTGAATGAGCAATTGATGTTGAACGTTGGTTAATGCATTAGCGATTGTGGTGGGTGGAGTATTAATGGATGTCTGTAATTGCTGGAGTAATTGTGTTGGTGCCAGGGCGTGCGTTTCATTCTGTAATTAATTTATATAATAATATCAATTAATATAGTAATTTATTTATTTATTTTTTTTGTCACTTACATTTGTTAAATAATGTGGAGTTGTCATGTTGACACCTGATATATTCCACAAATTTGCCTGTAATTGTTGCATTCGTTTTTGATCTTTTTCTTTTGGGGTATCGGCAAATTTAACCACCAATGGTGATGAACAGCCCTAAAATCATTTATATATATTTAAAAATGAAAATATAAAACAAAAAAAGGAAAAAACTTTAATATTATCCCACTCACTTCCATTGTACGTGAATGGTGAAGTGCTTTGATAGCATTGATCGCGTATTGTTTACTTGCAAATGTAACAAAGGCACATCCTCTGCTTTGACCCGAACTGTTGTCTCTCAGTACTGAACATTCCTCAATAGCTCCATAGACATCAAACATGTTTCTTACATCATTTTCCGTGTATTTTTTCGACAGCATACCAACAAAGAGCTTTCGATCTACGTACAAACAGAAAAAAAAAAAAACACCAACAATTTTCAATGAAAGAAAAAAAAAAATTTTTTTTTATTAAAATATATAATCCTAAATAGATAAATATCAATATGATTTATTTATTTATTTTTTTTTTTGTTTTATATTGATAAATTTTATTATTACAGGTCAAGGAGATAAACTTGTGCTTTTATTTTTTAAAATTTTTTTTTTGCTTTTAATTCATTCCATATTTTCTCGCACTCATTCACTCGCTTGTTCGTTCGCTCGCTCGCTTATTCGTTTTTTTTCTTTCTTTCTGCATATTCAACAACCACATGTGTGTGAGTCTATTTTGAATTGATGATGAGTTAATGTAAAATATTTGTGGTGTATGGGGCCATACGTCTTTGAGAAAACCATTCTTGGTTCCTTCCGGTTAATGGTTACGCATACTGTATAATTTAAAACGTATATCGGCCATTGTTATTGACGACACGACACACAACACACAACACATCTTACATATTAAAATAATTCAAAGGTAAAAAAAATATATATATATATATATATATTTTTTTTTTTCACTTTAACCTTCCATACATGTATAAATATTAATAAATTTCATTTCCCGTGGCGTGTATTCTATTTCGTTGGATAGAATTATTGTTGCCCCATGCAAATTATTTCTATACTCGGAAAAGAAAAAAAAAAAAATTCATTTTCACAAAATTATTATTTATTATTTATTATTTATTATTTATTATTATTATTCATTGTTATTCATTATTCACTATTCTTTATTCTTTATTTATTATTTATTATTTATTTATTTATTTATTTATTTATTTATTTATTTATTTATTTATTTATTTATTTATTTAATTATTTATATATTTTATTCAAAGAGAATAATTATTGATTTCTATTAAATATAATTTTCATAGATTTTTAGTGTAGGGGAGGGGCGGGGCCAGAGAAGAATTGAATGATTTTTTTTTTTTTTTTTTTTTTTTTTTTTTTTATAATGATTTATTAATAATTAATAAAATTTTTACCTGGAACAGAATACGGTACGGCTTGAGGTTGTGGTAACCAATAAGCTTGATTGATTGCAGGATAATGTGCATTAGCGCCAACATGTGCGACTCCACCGTATTGTTTTTTACTTTTCATAGCCATTCTCTTTCATAAAATCTTATATATATACACACACACGCGTACATATATATATACATATATGTAGTAATGTTAATGGAAACTCGTGGACAGTTAATGTACTCGCAATATCGTAAAAAAAAAAAAAAAAAAATTCCAAATGAAAGAAAACAATTTTCTTTTGTATATACGAATAGAAGGCGGAGACGAGCCACGTAATATCACCCACTCACGTAACAATATTAACTCCAACACACGCGTGTATACACATGAAAAAAAATATATATATATATACGCACATATAAACATACACAAAACAACAATAACAAACAAAAAAACACGTAAATATAAAACAATTTAAATCACTTGATAAATTAATAATGAATAAATAAATTCCCGTGTAAAATTGATTTGATAATATTTCTGCATATCGAATAATTATATTATAAAATATTTATAATAATAAAAATTGAAGAAAAAAAAAATATATATATATATATTTTAAACCGCGTGGGATAAATATTTTATTAATACATCACGCGCAACTACAACGGCATTGATGTCTCTTTTCTCCACAATTGTCAACGACTATTTTATATTAATGAAAAAAATAAAGAGAAAATAAAAGAAAAGTGAAGAGAAAAAAAAAAATCATATATATATATATATATGATAAAGTGAAGAAGGACGATGAGTCAAATGTAGAATAGACTCTGCGTGAGAGAACGAAATGACGGTGATACAGAGATGGATTCTCTTTGCTAATCTGGTTAGCCTCGTAGTCCGTTGAATGCCTGTACAGTTGCGCAATCACTTGTGCAGTGCTTGTGCAATATTATACACATATACATAATAAATGTTGACGCGCGGCGCGGCACAGTGGCGGTAAGCGACGGTATGATGACCGGTAGAACAAAAGAAACGATGACTTGGCTCAGTGTACCACTCAATTATACATATAAATATATATTTATTATTATTATTATTATTATTCTTTTTTTTTTTTCTATCGTGTCACTAGAACAAATTTCAAAACGTACGCACACACTCGCCCAAACACACACACACAATTATGCAAAAAAAAAAAAGATAAATATTTGTTTCACGAGTCAATTTTGAATTAAATTAAAAATTTACACACTTGACAGTGTGAGAAAGAAAAAAACTGTATTTTATAATTTTTTTATTTTTTATTTTTTGTTATATTTTATTAGTTATCACTTGTGTTTAATGGTGTAGTCATTTTTTTTTTTTTTTTTAAATTTTTTTTTTTGTTTTATTATTTTTATTATTTTTATTATTGTGTTTGGATAAGAATGTGTGAAAGGAATTAGATTATGTGTGAGTGTATATACAGCACACGCGGTCTCTATGCCGGTTTCTTTCGTCTGTCGATATGCGCGATGTAATGTGTACGACGAGTGATGGCAAGTCAAGACTTACGTCGCGCGCTCACGACACTCAACAAGTGAGCGGGGACCGGTCGACACACACGTATCTTTTCACTCACTCTGCTTGCCTGCCTCCTCATTTTCTCTCCCTCTTTTTTTTTTTGTCCCCCTCCTGTATCGTGTGCTTTACCCACCTTTACTCTATCTAGAGGACGCTTTACTACACTATTCTTTCTATACCTTGTACAATTTTATTTTATTTTATTATTATTATTATTATTTAATTTTTTTTTTGTTTTTCGTCACTTGAAGCAATCAAGTAATTTTCACTAATCTTATTTTGTTTTATTTGAAATAAATGACAATTTTATCGTATTATTTATTTGTGTGTCACGATACAATTTTGTCATTAGTGTGAAAACATTTATATATATATAGAAATTCATTAAAATGTCGTTAAAATAGTTGAAAAATGTCTCGAAAAAAACAAATTTTTTTTTTGGTTCGAGTATCTTGGAATGTTCTTATTTTTAACTATATAAAAAAAAAAAAAGAAAAAAAAAATTTTTTTTTCTTCTATATATTTACTTCACTCACTTATCACTTATTAATCAAAATTTGTTGAGAAAAAAAAAAAAATTTCAAGAAAAGAAAAGAGAAATTTTTTTTTTTTGTTTTTTTCTTTATTAGAAATTATTTAATATTTATTCAATTAAATATTTTCATTATTTATTTATAATTTTGATTGTGTGTTTGTTTGTTTGTTTTTTTTTTTTTTTACTGATGTCTTAATTAATTAAAATTAATTAATGAAAATATATCTCGAAAGAAAAATAATTCGAGTTCGAGAAATTTTCATTTATTTTTACACTGTGTATGGGACAATTTTTTTTTTTTTATAAATTTTATATTTGATCCAATTAAATAAAAAGATACGGATACGTGTGTGTGTGTCACGTGTGCATACGTGTATTTTATTTGTTAAATATTTCGGCGGACATAATATTTATATACTCCACTTGAAATATCCATTCTCACAGGATTATTTATTCACGTGTGATTTTTTTTTTTTATATTTTTCATTATTTATTTACTCACTCACTCATCTATTTTTTTTTTTTTTTTTTTTCCTTTCTTTTCTTTTCTCTCATCACTACGTTATAATACCTATATAAATACACATCCATTTACATACATCTATACAATACACACATGTAAATATGTATATGTATATATATATTGGCCACGTCAAGGTAATGCATAATGTATCGATTGGTGCGCGAGTCGCCTTCGATGGTCACGCCACATATTTTATTTGCAATATTCTCTTTCTTTCTTTTTCCCTTTCAATTCTACCCAACTCCCACGTTCACTGTCTCAACTAATCCAATGTATTATCGTCTCAATGAATTTTTAATTCACAATACAATTGCCATCCAACTTCCAAACAATGCAATTACATACAAATACTTTTGGTAATTAAAAAAAAATAAAATAAAATAAAAATAAAAAATAAAAAAATAACATGAATTTATACTCGGAACAAAAAACAATATTTATCTTATCCATACATAAATGCCGTGAAATATTCTCTCGCTTGATATCTTATCTTCAGACGTGACTGAGTCGTACAAAATACTTGACTATATGCACATCTATATATATATATATATATATGTGTGTGTGTGTGTGTGTGTGTGTGTGTACCTGGCAATGTATTACCTATGTAGCCAACAGCATTTTGTCCATAGTTATCGCGACCTTTCCTTTAGCGCAGACAAGATAAGACTTTATCGTATCACATTACACATCTTCAAAAAACATATATATATATATATATATATATATATGTGTGTGTGTTTATAAGCGCGTGCTTACACACATACACATACACGTATGTATATACTGTCGAGCTATGGTATTATTTCGAAAATTCGATAATTTTTTTTTTTTTTTTTTTTTTTTTTTTTTTCAAGGTGGAATATGAATAAAGTGTAAAAAATATATAACGAAAAAAAAAAAATAATAATAATAATAATAATAAAGAAAAAAAATAAAAATGAATGAATTTTCATTAGTTTAATTGATCGTGTTATATTTTTCATTTATTTATTTATTCATTTAATTTTTTTTTACGCCTGTTAATTCTATTGTGGTAGATCGTTTTTCTCGCACGAACAAATCCCCCATCGGACTTAACTTAGTAATGAGCGAGGGGCTTGTGTGGCGTTTGCAGTCCGGCCAAAATAAACAAAATGTCACGTTGGTATAAATAGAGAGGGCGCGCTTTCATTCTCACATCGCATACTGTCATACTACCACCACGATTTTACACTTGTATTTACAAGTAAGACGTTGTCGATCAAATTATCAATTGTATTGTGCAGTCATACAATACACACAGACACATTAAAATTGATATTTTTACATACTAATTTACATATGCATTTATCTTGATATTATAAATGTTATTTAATTGAAAATATAATTTGTAGTTGTACGAGTGATGAGAGCATGTAAAAATCTGATGTAAAACACACATGTATATGTAAATATACAATTGTATTATAAATAATTGTATTGGATAAATTTTATTTCAAATAAAAAAATTATATAAATTAAACAAAAAAATGTGGGAGAAGAGAGAAAGAAAAAAAAAAATTATTACTATAATCAAATGAATTACACTCACCATTGCGATGTCCACTGTCTGCTGGTTTCATCTGAATTGGTCTGTGCATCTTTGAAACAAAAATAAATAAATAAATAAATAAATAAATTAATTAAATAAATGATAATTATCATTTATTAAATTTATCTTACTAATTTTATCATTAGAATATTACTAATTTTTTATTATTAATAATAAATGATGATATATAAATATATAAAATTGAAATTATGACGTGAAAATTACAAATTATCATTATCATCATCATATTTGTAGTTTTCAAATGCGTATCATGGTGCGTGTGTGTTATTAGCGTTATGTAAAAGCGAAAATATGGCACGGACATTTACTGGAAAGCCACTGCATTATGTTTGTATATTTGTGGTCGCAATTGTGTACGAGTATAAAATTGATGAGTGTGAGTAAGCGCGCGTGTGTGTGCATGTGTGTGTGTATATACTGAGGGAAATTTTGCACCGAAAATTCGCCTCTATAGTTATATAGGAATGATGCACCCTGCATATTTTGTTGATTTACTCCTCGTGTATTCGCGTCTGCGTTTGCGTTGATTTATTTTTGGCCTCTACTGCTATTGCTATACTGAAAAGTCGGTGAAGTGAGTGGGGAAACATTATTTTTACAAAGTATATCTATATATTATTTTATCCATATGATTTTTGTGTATTGTAATAGTTTCGATGAAAGATGAGATTGCGAGAGAGTGCGTTATTTTATTTTTTATTATTTGTTCATTTTATTTATTTTATTTTTAATTTTTATTATTTTTATTTTTTTACTATTGTTATTAACATGTTGGCGAATTTTATATGCGTTGGCTACGTGATGTATGTTTTTGTTTTTATTTTTATTGTCTACTTCTCACTCTTTTTTCATTTTCATTTTTATTTATTTATTTATTTTTTTATTTTTTATTTTGTGAGTATCTCATTTGTCAAGTCACTTCGTATACTAATCACTCGCGAAGACAATACAAGCAGGAACAGTGGCGGCGTCATACGAAACAAATAGTCAACTATAATGATATCGTGTATGTGATAATACTCGATGGATGGTAAAATGAATGGAAATTTGTTTGTTTATTTTTTTTTTTTTCTTTTATATTTCTTTGAATTTTTGAAAATTATTATTTATTATTTAGTTCATTTTATTGTGTTGATTTATTCGAAATTCTACCTATTTTGTTCTTGTTTTTTTCCTTTTAGCAGTGAAAACTTCACACGAAATTCATTAATTAGTTGAAAATCCACCCCTACAAATGTACAAAAGAACTTTTTACTAAACAATATGTATATTACATATTTTCTCGTCTCTTTATTTCTATTAATAATTAATTCATAACAAGAAATTTCATTAAATATTCGTGTCAATCTTGAAATTAAATTTTCACTGTCTTTACAGCAAAATACACACAAAAAAAAAAAAAAAAAAAGGAAAAAGAAGAGAATGAAATAATTTTTCTACCACAAGAGAGATATTTATCTTTATATATATTCAATTTTATTCGTTGTCCATATCGTTTTTTTTTTCTTTCTTGGTATCTCCAACTTTACGTTGATCAATCAAAAATAAAAAAATAATAAATATATACATATATACACCAAGCCAAGATGTATCAGTATACAATACTTCCAGTAAACTTTTACCATTAAAAAAGAAAAAAAAAAAATACATAAATGTCTACTTGTTATTTTTTTTTTATTTAATGTTTTTTTTTTTTTTTTTTTTGCTATGCTACTTACCCCATTAAAAGTTTTTATATTGTGTAATGCATTTTGAGCGGCCAATGCGGCTTTCCTTGTGTAAAATGTCACGAAGCAACAACCTGAAACAAAAAAAAAACAAAAAAAAATATATATATTTATAACTAAATAAAATAATTAAAACACTTTAATTATACGTACAAATATTAAACAACAAAAAAAAAAAAAAAACAAAAAAATTCCAATCCAATGAATACTCATTAAAATCATAAAATATTTATATATATAAGTCGATATATTTGTGTGTGTGTTCCGTTTATTATTGACGCGACCAGCAACATTACGAAGTGTCACTCTTCTCTTTCTCTCTTGGTCTTTATTTCTCCCTTCTCTCTACTTGCCACCTCTTTTCATTTCCCTTTTCATTCGTCTCACCATTGCTCTCCCTCACACACCGGGAGAGTAAGAGAAAGAGAAAGAGAGAGCCCCCCGTCATACATACTCACCGATCAATAGCATAGACCGAGCGAGAAAGGGTCGATGGAAGAGACTGCCGCCATACCAACCACCAGCCCACTACTGTCTGGGCATCGATCCCATTTACTCCTACTCCCCCCCCCCCTCCCCCTCCCCCTCCTCCTCCCCAGGTTCTCTCACGCTTTCTCGCTCTCTTTACTTCATCCACCCACGTACAAACGCACCTGTGTATGCACAACTCGTGGTGTCCGTTGTTGTGTACGTTTACATTTGCCATATACCAAAAACCAGATGTGTGGACAACCAGATCTACATTTTTTTTTTTTTTTTTTTTTTCTTATTTATATCTATATATGTATATGTATATATATACACATATACTCATGTACAATAGTTACATATATTTTTATATAATAAAACGAAATAAATTCTCGTTTGATAATTATACTCTGTCTGTTATTGTTGGGTATGTGTAATGAATAATAACATGAGTTAATCCAATGTAAACTTTGTGATGATACTCAAATGTGTGTAGATGTGTGTATGTTCTATGTAATTTTAATTTATGAAATGTGTGTTTGATATAATGCTCTTTTGTATATATTTTTTCTTCTTTTTACCTTCAAGTCTTTTTCATTCATCTTTATATTGTACATAAATGACTTTTCATAAATGACAATGTCAAAATGTGCGACATATTTTTCTATAAATTATTTTATTATTTATTTATTATTATTATTATTATTATTATTATTTTTTTTTTTTTTTCTTACCTTGATGATTACCCGTGTACTTGTTGCGCAAAACATTGATCTGATGAACTCTGCCAAATTTTTCAAACATAACTCTCAAGTCATTTTCTTCCATGTCGTGTGGAACCTGACCCACAAACATTTTGATTGTATCAGGATCTGGTTTTTCTGAATTGCTGGTCACCATTCTGAGAATAAAAAAAATATATTAATAAAATAAATAAATAAATGAATGAATAAAAATAGAGAGAAATAAATAAAATAAATGATTTATTTAATTAATTAAAAAATTGTGATGAATTTTTATTATTTTTCATGTTCGTTTATTTATTATTTTTTTTTTTTATTGTATAAATATTGAATATTTTATATTTAATATTACCATGTGTGTATAAATAAATTGATATTATTGTTATGCTATACGCGTGTTCTGTGTTACGGTTGAGTAATAAATGAAGATATCATTATATTGTCAAGAGGCCACACGTATTTTGGATAATCCCCTTCCACTCACTCACTCACTCACAAAATCGTTCCCCTGTTCATATCATTTTTCCCCTCTCCTTCCTCTTTCTCTTCTTCTTCTAACTACTCTCCCTCTCGTCAACCCCCGTTCCTTTCGTTTTCAACCTCTTGTACTCATTCTTGAGCCGCACTCACGTTGTATTATACTCGCACGTATAAACCTCCCTATACCCCAGCGAAGGGAATTCACGGATCCATTTTAACACACGCTCGAGAGATCAGCCTTGTTAAATTCTCGTTGTCGCATTTGTGGGCATACAATTTTTTTATTATTATTTTTTTTTATTCTATTTTATTTTTCTCTATCATAATTTTATTTCTTTCCAATATAAAACACATCAAACTCGTGTTTTTTTTTTATTTTTTATTTTTTTTCTATTTATAAATATACGTGTGTTCATGAGTATTTTGAAGATTTTTACAATACAGATAGGAAAATAAATAAAAATTCATCTCATTTTTACAAGAGGAAAAAATCTTCGGTCTAGAGAATATTTTAACTTTTTTTTTAAATTTTTTTTTATTTTTTTCACGTTGAAATTTTTTTTTTCTTTCGTTATTTATTTCTTCGCTTAGCGTATGGGCTTTGTCTTTATGTTATGTATGTATACAGAAGTGTGTGTATATATATAGATATAGATATAGATATAAAGGAGTACGTCGCTCATGCAATATTGAATTTCGATTAATCGATCGTTCGTGGTATTACGTGATGATATAATACAGTACTCAATGCGTGGGGAGTTCTACTCATCAAAGGAATTGATGCTTTGTACGATATTACAGTATAAAATACATTATTATTAATTAATATATTGATATTATACGTCATGATATTAATAAAATTCCACTCACAAAAGATTGAAATTCAATCGTACAATTCTTTTGTTACATTTCTTAGCAGATATTATTTTATTATTATTTTTTTTTTAATATTCCGCTTGTAGAATTTTTTTCTCTTTCATTTCTTTCTTTCTTTTTTTTTTTTTTTTCGCTTTATGGAAATTGCACATTCAGCTATTTTCAAAAATTCGCTTCCACGTCAAATTACTTTTGTGCCAGCGTCACTCGTAATTCCTACAGTAGCTTCGCTCGCTCGCTCACTCTCACTCACTTGCCTTTGTCTTTGCTGTTCTACTACCGTTATCACTTCTATCACTATCTATCTGTAGTGAAAAAGAGATAGAATACGGGACGAAAAAAAAAAGAAATATATTAAAGAAAAAAAAAAAAAAAAGGAAGAAAAATGTGAAATAATAATTGAAGCAAAAATATTGAAAATTCTCGTGAAAAAAAAAAAGTTCTTTGAATTATTATCTTGATTTATCAAAGAGAACAAAAAATAATAATAAATAAATAAATAAATAAATAAATGAATAATTTTCTAAAATAATAAACTCACCTGTCCACGTTATTTGTTTCGTTGCTTTCATTAAAAATACTATAATCAAAATTTTCCACAAAATGTCGACGCAATTGCGTTACCAATGAAGATTCTGTATAACTCATTGGCATTGATTTCAAAAGCATCGCAATATATATATATACACACACACACACACACACACACACACACGAATACTAGAAAATAAGTAGTCGAATGCTTCGAAAAATATTTACCCGCCAAAAAAATATTCACATCGATAAAAAGTTGCGTAACAAAAATTATTCGTTGTAATATGAAAATAAAAAATATCAATTGAAATAATAAAGTGAATATATAAAAGAAGCAGGTGAAAAACAAAAATTGTATAATAAAGTGAGAAAAATATCTCTGACAGTTTTTCGATGAAAAAAAAAAAAAAAAATAATAACTACTACTAATAAATAATAATAATAATAATGATAACAGTAGTAGTAGTATATAATAAGAGAAATAGAGAAAAAAAAATTATATAATATATATAAATATATATATAAAACAGGCAACACACAAAAACGAAATGATTCGTTCGAACGATGAAGCGCGACTAAATTTATTTGAATTGAGTTCTCAACTAAATCCACAAGAAAACCCATATCATTCTCATATTATATTATTATTTGTATTAAACATGTACGTATTGATAATATTTGAGGCAAAAACTGTTGAAATATTTCAATTGCCATTGCCAACAAAACCAAAATATTAGTCATGACTCGGTAACGATAGAGCAATGAAGAAAAAGATGAAACAAAAAAAAAAAAAAAAAAAAAACAAACCAAAACAAAAAGTTATACGACCATGTCATGGAATTTCTTGCTAATTGTTGATATTTCTCTCGTAAATATAATCACATTTATTCCGTATAATAATAATAATAATAATAATAATATAAATATAAATATATCCATTAGAATTTGAATATTTCGTATTGATATTCCAATTAAATTTTGTCATTGTCGAAAAATAATTTTTATTACAATTTAATTTGATTAATTTGATAAATTTATAAATATTATTTCTTTAATATAAACCACATGTATATGATATTTCATATTATTGATAGGTCAACAAGTGGCTTAAAGTTGCAATTAAGTTGGAATCGCACGTAAATCTTGGCACGAACCAAAATGCGCTTTGCTCTCTCCTCCCCTCTACATATATATATATCTCTGTCTATCTATTCCTCACCCTCACCCGCCCTTCCTCTTTCTACCTCGCGTTCTCTTGCTATTTGCATCGCAATATAATTCACTAACTCGCCACGTTTGTGTCTTGAATGTTTACCGTGTTTCTATACACACAGTATTTCTCTCTATGTACATATCCAAATTATATACATATACATATATATATATATATATATATATATATATATATATATATTTATTTATTTAAACTTTATATATATCACAATATAATATCTTATAATTCATTAATATAATAATCCACAATAGATAAACGCTCGAGTAAATATTCTATCAATTGCCAACTATTAAATTATCATTTAGTGCACTGGCTCAAAATAATCTACTACAATATCACTAATGTGTATCATATGTGAATGCGTACGTGTGTGTGCGTGTATATATGTGGGGGGGCGTTGCTTGTATTATATTTCTCCTCGCCCCCTTGATTTATCCTCTCACTCATTCTTATTAAATGCAGTACATGAAATTATTCCATTGGGAAATAAATAATTTTTTATTGCATAATATACACGATCACATTTTAATTTTAATTTTCTTTTTTTTTCTTTTTTCTTTTTTTTTTGCTTCAGCAAATAAATTTCATCTTCAGATTTTATTTTACATTTATTTTCGTTTCATTTATGTTTAAATTTAGTTCAACTCGTCGATGGATGGATGAAAGATTTTTAGGGATAAAAATAGAATAAATTAATCTGATATGGTAGTGTTTCAAGTATTGCATTAGTGAAAATATATATATATATATAGAGTAAATGAATGGATGCACTATATGACGTTGAAGTAAATTTAATTTGTTGATTAAATGGCCTGTGGGCTTGTGAGTTACACATTTTGTTGTACGTGTCTATATATTAGTTATAATATTAATTACAAACGTGATATTTGAGTTTGAGTAAATTCTTGAATAAATAAATATATTCACTCACATTTATTGAATTTATTATTTATTTATTTATTTATTTTTTTTTTCTTTTATTACTTCTTGATACATATAATTTTATATCACAATATCCATTTCTGATTTATCGAATTTTGTTATTGAATAATGTGGTCACAAAATAAACATTAATGATTTGTGATATCTGAGTATTGTGTAAAAAGTGTATGTATGTGTATGTAGGACATAAATACAAACGATTGTACGTGATCGTTTGGTGAAAATAATGTTCCGTAGGGAAAGAAAAAAAGAGAAATAAAATTTCAAACGCCCATATATTTCTTGGCACGATCAAATGTTCCAAACGGAAAAAAAAAAACAAAAAAAAAAACAAAAAAAAAAACTTAAAGAAGAAAATTCGACGAGGATCATCCCCCAATATGAAACGAAAGCGAATCTAGACACGTAGCAAACCAGTATTATACAGAAGTAGTGTGTGCTTGCTTGTCCGAACAAATCACAACTCAATTGGACTATACAGTTATATTTATATATTATAAATACAACGTATAAAATTGCAATCGAATTATTCTCATGATAATATTGACACAGAAGAAATTTACAATATTACGATAAATAAACAGAAAAGAAGCAAAAAAAAACAAAAAAAATGTAAACATACTCACAAAAGTGATACATATATATTAGTAATATGAGATAATATAAAAATAGAATGGGGAATTTTATATTATAATTTGAAATGAAAATTAAAATGTAAAGAATTTTTTTTTTTTTTTTTTTTTTTTTTTTTTTTTATACTCACGTGTGATCATGTTCGGTGTTACTTGATTGACTTCTCGCCGATTGCTGATGCGAATGATGTTTGGAATATGGATGTGGATGATGTGAAATATTATTATTGTTATTATTATTACCACAATTGATACTATTATTGTTGTTTGATGATGAATTATTAATTTTTGTTGAACCAACGCCACTTTGTATCGTTGAACTTTTATTTTTATTACAAATTTTATTATTATTATTTGTATTATTATTATTATCATTATCACCACCACCACCACCACCGCTGTCATCAATAAAATCATCGTCATTATTATTATTTACGTTAGATTGTTTACAATATTTATCATTATTGTAATCATTATTGTTATTGTTACATTTAATATTTTTACTGTAATTATTTATGTGATTTATATCGTTATTATTGTTATTGTGAAAATTATTTTTATTATTTATTATTGTATTATTATTGTTATTGTTTGGTAATTGTAATTTATTTGAATTTGTGTCGGTTGGTGAACCCGGTGATATTTTTCCCGCAAGGGCATTCAATGATTGAAGCATTTTCGCAAATTTTTCTCTTTGTTTTTTTTTTTTTTTTTTGTTTGTTGTTTATCTTTCCTTCACTCAACTACAAACTGATTCCCATATAATAATAATTATTATTATTTTTTTATTTTAATTTTTATTCGTCGATTTGTATTTATTGTAATGCACACATAATTTCACCTTTTTATTTATTTTTTTATTTTTTTTTATTTATTTATATTTTTTTACTAGGGATTTTTTTTTTTGTTTTTTTTTTTTTTGTTTTTTTCTCTTAAACTGTTATTCACGTTTATGACAACATTAATAAATCTGAAACAAACAAATAGAAATAATTATTAACATTTATTATTTGTAAATATGATATTGTAATGTGGAACGGTTGAATGTATATAAATATAAAGCGTATTCAAATATCCACACACACACACACAAATATACACGCATCGCACACGCACACATATATAAATATATATATAAACACGATCTAATATACTATTTGATAGATACTGAGAGTTGATATAGGTGCGCATCAACTCCGTATCGATCGTTTGACCTCTAGTAGGGGGGAAGAAAAGGGGTAGAGAGGCGATGAAGGAAATAGGAAGAGAGAGAGAGAGGGGGGGGGAGGGGGGTAGTTGCTTTTCTGTTAACCTTAACTTGCATTTCTACCGTTGTTTCAATTTCAAGCTGAGTGGCAGCGTCATTAATTCCTTACTCCTCATCCTACGAAAAAAAAAAAAAAAAAAAAAAAAAAATTATTGAAGAAAAAAAAAAAAATCATAGTAAATGAAACGAATTAAAAAAAAAAATACAATGACATTATTTTATAATAGTGAATATGTGGATGAAAATTATAAGAAAGAAGAAGAAGAAGAAGAAGAAATGAATTATTATTTAATAAATAATTCCGAATCAATTGATTGTGTAACGATTAAATGGAAATTGGAGTACACGATTTAATTGTTCACATTGAAATGTGATTATGTGTGTGTGTGTGTATGTGTGTTTGGGTTTGTGTACTCAAGATGTGTATGTATTAAATATATGTCATATTGTAATAATGCGTTTATGTAAATATATACAAGGACATTAATTCATATATGTATAGAGACATATGAATATATATGACACTAATATTAAACAGAATTGAATGTGTGTAGAAGAGAGCGAGAGAGAGTGTGTATGTGCTCTTACGTATACATCTCTCAAGATATGTAACCATATCTAACTCACACATATACATGTGTTTGTGATGTATATACATTTGTATGTGTACACGGAATATGTATAACAAGCTTGTGGATTATGGCGTCTATATATATCGTATATATAGCAATGGAGAACATGTGTCGGTTGTATCGCTCGAGCAGAGTTGGCAAGTTGCTCTTCTCTCTTTCGTTTGCTCTATCTTCTCTCGCTCTCTTCTGCTCCACTCGCTCTTTCTTAATCTCGCTTTTATGCGTTAATGGCTCCCGTGTACCTGCGGGACTAAATATTTCATATAGCAATATAAGAGATTAAACAGCTTAAGCAGATTAAGACACATGTGAAATGATAAAAATGTACATGTGTAATTTTTATTTTATTATTATTATTATTATTATTATTATTATTATTATTATTATTATTATTATTGGTCTTCTTGTTTTAATTGTTATTCCTATTTTTTCCTTTGATCTGTAGAATAATTTTGTGATTTTTTTTTTTTTTTTTTTTTTTAAATTTTTTGATACAATTTTTTAGTTACGTATCTTATCAAACTCTCGTATCTTAATGTTTGCATTTCAACGTTTATATCGGGTGTGTTAAATAGTGTACGACGTTTTATGTTTGATGAATATTATCATAGTGATGGAAAAAAAAAAAAAAAAAAAAAAAACTATAGAAAAAAATTAAATTATTTTTTTTTTCATTTTCCATTTTTTTTTGTTTTTTTTTTTTCTTTTGTATTACTTATTTATTTATTTATTTATTTATTTATTTATTATTATTTTTTTTCACGACTTTATTATATCTTTGACTATTTACGTCAACATTAAACATAAATCCACACTTTTATTCTTATTCTTTTTATTATTACGATTTATTTATTTATTTATTTATTATTATTATTTTTTTTTTTCTTTTGTTTACACGTAGGATAAAGTATTTGTTTGTGATGATATTAAATATCATTTATATACAAATTTATTTTATTCCTCACTATTTATATTCAATATAATTTGATATACTCACCATCATATCATAATATTCCACCGGATGTTGTAATAAAAGGGTAACATTGTAATAAAAAATTCACACATTACACCCCATGACTTATCATCATTATGTCATAATAATAATATCAATATTAACAATAATAATAAATAAATAAATAAATAATAATAATGATATAAATATAAACCAATTTTTTTTTGCACTCTTGAAAAATTTCTTTAAATTGTCATAACTTGAGAATTTTTTTTTTTTGTTTTTTTTTTTTCTTTTGTCTCGTTTGACAAGAGAATAGAGAATTTTTTATTCGACAGGTGGCTGTGAATTATTATACGTTTTGTTTCTTGAATTTTTATTTTATTTTACTTATTTGTTATTTGTTTTTTGCTTTTTGTTATTATTTTTTTTTTTTTTTCTGGTTGATATGTTCGCGTTCGGTCAAATCACATACTGTGCTCTGGAACAAAGCACGCGCACTGTATCGTCAATTTCAGTTGTAATATTATATATATAAACATGTGTGTATATGTATGTATAAGTGTATGTGTATGTGTATGTGTATATTGTGAATAATGTCGGGAGAAATACGCACCAAGTGTCTAGCGGCCGTGGCCTAACGTCGACTGAGGAGGGAGACAGAGTTGTCTTGCGCCTGTCCGCCCCCGGGTTACTCTGCTCGTACTCCCCACTACTATCCACCGCCTCCACCACCATCCATTCGCCACGTACATCAGCTGTATTGCCACCCTTGTGGGATAGGGTAAACTGCGCGATGGTTACATTGCGCACAATCAACTTCATGTGTGTGTGTATATATATATGAAAGAGCTTTACATTAACCAAAAAAAAAAAGAATGAAAAAGAATAAAAATAAAAATGAGCGAAGGGAAAGATTGAAAAATATTTACGTTGAAATATCTCGTTGAAAATGAAAAAAATATAAATAATTATGAGACACTTTTTTAAAATTAATAAAATATTTTATTATATTTTTTTGTTTGTTTATTTATGAATTGAAATTTTTTTTATTTTTGTCCTGTTTTTTTTTTTTTTTTTTTTTTTTTTTTCTCGCTCTTAATTATTTATTTTTTAATCGATTATCAATATTTATGAATAATTTACAAAATTCATTATATAGGTCTTCCATTGTATATTTATATTATTATTCGAATGTGCTCGATATGCGCATACCTGATATAATAAAACGTATACAAACAAGAACGAATCAAAAAGGAGAACGACCATGACGACTATTGGATATATATTCTAGAATATAATATTAACTATACGCGATCATGCAGTTGTAAAAAAAAAAAATATAAATAAATAAATAAATAAATAAATAAATAAAATAAATAAAAAAAAAAAAAAATAAAAAAAATAATAATAAATAAATAATAATTAATAGCTTTTTATATTGTCCATGTGGATAATGTGAGTCTATAAAATGAATGATAATTCAATTATTTATATACATGAAAATATACACAGGCCAAGCAATTGATTTCTGGGAAGGTTCAAATTTTATCTTATCGTATTCAATACAATTTTTTTTTTTTTTTTTTTTTTTTTTTTTCGACTTTTTTCTTTTTATTACTTGCGTATACTGATAAGTTGTGAGTTGGCTGATAACCTGATAACAGTGATCGTTGATAACCCTTTTTTCTTTCTCTTTGATTGTTCAGCACACGAAGCTGTGTACATAAACGACAAACTCAAGTTATTATTATTATTGTAATTATAATTTATCGTATCAATAATCTCAATGTACTTGTGTGGTAAATGTTGAATTTATAGATTTAATTTGTAGTGTTTAAGAAAAAAAAATTTTTTTTTAATTTTTTTCTGTTAAAATTAATTTTATTTTTTTCATGTGTTGAATTTTTTTTTTTGATTTTTAATATTTTTCATATACTAAATGTTAGAAATTGAGATTACCCACTCTGAAACACAATTTAATCAAGGGAAAAAGCCTTTATATCGACCATGTTTCGTGCTATTTGCAGTTTGCCATTGAAATCACGTGAAGCTACACGAGCAAGCAATTTCACATCGCAGTTTGCGTTTGGTTGCTTGTTGAATATACAATAGTTATATACTTGAATATATATTTACACTCTTACACGTGTATATATATATTATAAATACGTAAATAAAGTTTGTGAATGAGAAAACATTGAGGAGTTGATTTTGGATATTGCTCATTGTTTTATAATAGAATTATATACAATTATGATATTTATATATTTAAAATTATATTTAGTCTACAATACACGACGTGTTTATAATATGAAATGTCGAGGAAAATAAAGTTTTTTAGTACATTTCTACTTTTAGATTAAGAGTTAATGATTTGAAATATTTTACATACTCACGTTCTCGCCTAAAAATAATTTTTCTTGGATAACAATTGTGTTTATAATATTTTCAGTGTATTGTGAAGATGTAGAAAAAAGAAAAATATATTTTAAAAAAAAAACAATAAAAAAAAAAAGAATTGAAATTAGAACAACAAAAGAAAAAAAATTCAATTCAAATTGTGACATTTGTCGTAACAATTTATCCAATAGTTTCATAGGTAGATATATAAATACATATTACATATTCATCGTATATGAAATCGATATACAGTAGTAATAGTAGTAGTAGTAGTAGTATATGTGTGGACTATCCAAAGAATTATTTAGTATTATTAAATATTATATGAATTTACCGTTCGATATCTATGACGGTAGAATTTATATCTGTCGAAGAAAAAAAAGAATATGAAGAACAAATTTCAATGCGATATAAAAACAGAGTAGGAAATAAAATTTTTTTTTTATAATGATATAATTGTATTAGGAAAATTTATCTAATGATAAACGAAATTATATATTTTTTTATTTATTTTTATTTTTTTGTTTGAACAAATTTAATTTTAAATCCCTCCCATTTCTTCTGCTGTACTTTCAACTTAACATTGTTACGTTTGAATTATCTTTTTTTTTTTTTTTTTTTTTTCACTGAGTTTAGAAATGGAAGTGGAAATTATAAGAGAAGTGGGAGGAGTGTGGCACGAAGGGTGAATGGGTGGGGGGTTGTCGAGAGCAGCTGTGAAATGTTTATGAAGACCCGACTAATTTATTATAGCCTCGAATTTCACGAAGTACCAACACACATGCGGCAGGAGAGTGAATAAGAAGAAAAGATATGAGAAAGGACTAGGTGAATAGTGGCGGGTAGTGGTGATAGTAGTAGTAGTAGTGAGAGGGTGAAAGTGCATATAATAAATCATAAATGCAGTGTATTTAAATGCAAAAGAGATGAGAAAAAAAACAAAAAAAATTTTTTTTTTTCAAATTAAAAAAAATCGACAAACTAAATTTCAAGTGAAATTTTAGTAAATTGTTGGAAAATTATTCTGTCAAAAAGTAAATGTTGTCTGACACAAATGGTTATATAGTCCATAGAGAATTATTATTATTATTATTATATATATATATATATATAAGGAATTTTAGTTGTGTTGGGTATATATAGTAAGATTATGCATAATTTATGTGACGTAAAATTGTTTAGATTGGTGAAACAGAGAAATTCCATTACTACTTGACAACGTCACTCAAGTCCTCTAGGTGTAGCAATATAAACATTTATATTATTATTATTATTATTATTATTATTATTATTATTAATCATTTTTAATATAATTTGACATGTGTAGAATGTAAATAATTGTGATATAATAAATATAATATATTTTTTTACAATGATAAAATAAAATGTCAATGATAAATAATATTTAAAAAAAAAAAAATAATAATAACTGTTAATAAAATTCAATTGATTAATTAATTTTTAAATAACAAGAGAGGGAGAAAAAAAAAAGTGTCTATCGTATATCAGAGTCTTATCTCTGTTTTTCTTTATTCCACTGTCCTCTCCAATGTCCTTTTTAAGTCTCAATCGTGATAAGATTCTTAATCAAGTGTATATATATATATATATATGTATACACAAACTTTAAAGGAAAAGAAAAACAAACAAAAAAAAAAAAAGAAAAAATTTAATCTATGAAGAGAAAAAAAAAAGAAAAAAAGAAAAAAAAACTACCGTGTGTAAAATAAAAGATTGTTCATGAGTATGAGTTAACTTATACAACGAATATATTTATGTATAGATAGATAGACTCGTGGTTGAAAAATACGTCGTGAGTGTAACACATGGATGGGGGCTTTCAAGTCAATGTATATAGGTTTGTACCTAAGGCAACAAGCTCACTTGCATACTAATAAGCTTGAGGACGGACGATGGAATATACTGGGCGTTAGTTTGCCCATAATAGCAAGTCCATTTTCGTTTTGTGTGTAGCGCTCACCATTCCCTTTATTCACCGCAACGCAAACTCTTAGACTAAAGTGGAAAGTGTACGGATGCATATTTTTTTTTTTTTTTTATTATTTTTATCCTCTTTGTATATATATATATTTCATATTTTATGTAAAATTCATTGAAAATCATATAAAAATATAAATTAATAATTGATGTATATTTAAAAATTAATTAATTAAATTTTTTTTTTTTTTAATACCCTCGTCTGTCTCATTCATTGAGAATTCATAAAAAAAAAAGTTATAATCAACTGAGTTTATGATTTATTATTAGTATTATTTATTTATTTATTTATTATTATTATTATTATTATATTTTTTTTTTTTTATTATTTTTTTTTTGTTCATCTGCTTAATTTATCGTTCGTTTCAGTTTAATGGTGGTGGATACGGATAAAAGTAAATTTTATGGCTGAGAGCGCTTACGCACGAATAAAAGACGAGTAAAGGGAGAGTTAGATAAGAGGCAGGAGTACAGTGGGTGGGGAATGTGGAAAGGAGGCGGTGAAGAAGTGGGAGAAGAAAAGCAAGAGCGAGAGAAAGATTGAGTTGGCGGCAAATTGAATTTCGTATACGGCGACGTGACTGTCTTACAGTCCCAGGGGTGTCCCGAACACATCTGACAAGTATAAGGGATGAAAAAAAAACAGGTAAAAGGAAAAGTAGGAAAAAATATAATGTAAAAAAGATTTGAAGATTGTGGGGTGGAATAATGATTATTTTATTTATAGATATTAAATAATAATCGGATTTTATTTATTTTAAATTTAGATTTGTAGATAAATATTATTGTGATTTATTTTATGTGACGAATTGATATATTTATTTATACTTACTTTTATTTATGTGTTATATAATTTTATATTACATTTATCACTTTGTGAATTTTTGAAATAATGATAAGGAAAAAAAAATAATATTGAATTACATTTATTTAATTGTGCAGCCTAATCGTTTTTTATTTTTTTATTTTATTTTATTTTATTTTATATAATTGTTATATTTATTTTTTTTTTTTTTCGTTCCCTTCTTCTCTTCATTTCATATCATCAATATTAATTTATCTGTATATTTTGATTTTTCTTTTTACACATCATTTATTCTCGCTTTAATTTATTTTATTAACTTTTTTTTTCTCTCTCTCTCTCTCCTTTGCACTTTCTTTTTTTCTTTCATTCTCAATTCAATATATATTTAATGAAGAAGGAAATGTGCACAGTGTAGATAATAGATAATAGATAATAGCATTAGGTGTTTATAAGATTGAAAAATTTATAGTTGATTTTCTTACGAATGCAATAAAATCCTTATGTAATTTTAAATAATTCTGTTGGACGTATTGTAATTTAATGCGTTAAGATATTTTTTTTTTTTTTTTTTTTTTTTTTTTTTCCCCCTCGGACGGAATCCCGCGATGCAAAGCGTGAGAAATTTATTTTTAGTATGCAGGAGTGATTGCCAAATCTGAAGATGATAATAAAGTAGAAATATAAAATAAAAAATATGAAGATGAAACTGAAGATTTTTTTTTTTTTTTTTTTTTTTTTTTTTTTTTCATCGAGATGCATATTGTGTATCTAATGGGTTAGTTAAAATTCCATTATTTCGAACGTACAAATTGATGATAAATAATGTTACTCATGGTAGTTCATTAATTAATTGTAATTTACAGTGATGTAAATTTAATTGTGAATTAAAGATGGTGTTATGTGTTTGGTATTGATAGTGATGGCAGCAGTGAACAGTGAGTCGTATAAATATATCCAACAATTTAATGATTAATTAACATATAGATAATTGATTAATTAATTAATTCTTTCATTCGTTCTTTTTTCTTTTTTTGAATTCATGTATTTATAATTGAATTATTTTGATATTAATTATTTATTTATTTGTTTATTTGTTTTCTCTACTAAAAACTCTGACATGAAATTCAACATGAAATTTCGGGTAATTTTTTAAAATTTTTATTTATTCAACGTTGACATCTTCACACATTTTCTCCCTCACGATTTCTCTATCATCTCATTGATTTCAAAGGTCAAATAAAGATTTACAATGAGAGGCAAAAAACATATTTATTTATGAGTTTTCATTGGAAAACTTTTTTTTTTTTTACTAAGTTTATATGCGTGGGTGTTTGTGTGTAGAATATACGTTTTTAACTATGTGGCATATTTTTTGTTTTGTTTTTGTTTTAGTTAACAAATTTTTTTGACAGATACATTTATTTACAGTTGGAATTCCAAAGCATTTATATATGACACCAGGATATGCACGAATTAAAATTAAACAAAAAAAAAAAAAAAAAAAAAAAATATTAAAAAATAAATAAAACAATAAGTTAAACAAAGCCATACTTTATACAAAAGAAAAAGAAAAAACATCACATGATTGATTTTGTCACAATCAATTATTTTTCTTATCAATATCAGTGAACTCCCGTTAAATCATATCGAATTAAAATTTTATTTCTATTCGAACTTTTTGCATTTTTTCTCTATCTTTATTTATTTATTTATTTTTTTTTTTTATAATTTAACGAGAGTTTACTTTTCATTAATATATTTAAGTACACAGGGAAATTAAATACGTACACGTTTGTTCGTTAATTTTCTTTCGTTCTTTTTTTTTTTTTATCACTATCTTTCAATGTTTCATCTTATTTAATCACTCATTCTCGTGTTATTAACCACTTTTTTTTCTTTTTTTTTCTCATTGGTTATTATTTTTTGATTATTGTACGTCCATTGTCTTCCATCGCGATTTTTATTTTCCTTTTTATAAAGATTAATAACCTTAAAATATTCATTTTTGTTGATTTACTGGGAAACGTTGCATAACAATGATCACATATACAAATATATATTTAAAAGAGGATAATGCGTTCGTGTGTAAGGTACACGTGATAAATGCAATTTTTTTTTCTTCAATAATTTTTTTTTTCAATACTATTACAGGAATGTAATACTATTATATCAAAGTGCAATCATTTTTTTTTTTGTTCAGTTAACGAATGAAAATTAGTGCATTTATATTTATTTCATTGATATACATATATATATGTATAAATATTTTTTCTTCATTTTCTATTTCCATGTTTTTATTTTAACTTTCTTTCTTCAATTTATCGCACGATTCATATTATTTTATTTCTTTTAAATTATTATTTTAGTCACAACACTTCAAACTTTCATGGCTCATACATTGATTTATCAATTGAATTAATTATTTAAACATATACATATATGTTAATAAACAAGAGAAAAAAAATAATAAAAATAATAAAAATAATAATAATAATGATAATTATTAAGAAATATATTTACAAATTGGCATTGAATAGCGAGAAATCACTCCTCTCTTTTTTTTCTCTCCTTTATCAAAATAAAAAAATATATAAAAATTCAATTAAATAAATAATTATTTAATTAATTCCAAAACAAAAAAAAACAAAAAAAAAAAAAGAAAATGTACCAACATTACGGAAACAATTTGTTTGTTTTTTGAGCAACATTAAAATTTTTCTGTATTTTTTATTTTTTTCTTTCATAAAGATTTCACTTTTTTTATTTATTTTATTTATTCATTATTATTATTAATATTTCATTGTTCAATCAAGGAAAATTCTTCTTTTCTCTCATCATTTTATACACAAACAAAAGAGTGTGTATTTTTTATTTCTGTTTTTTTTTTTCTTTTTAATACTGACCTCGCCAAAAAACGCCAAGAAAAAAAAAATAAAAAGCATAAGTACATATATGTTATAGATAAGTAAATATACAATGATGTATATAATAGCGCGAAATAAAAAATAGGTGGGGAAGGGGGGGGGGGGGTGAGAAAAATCATGGGAATTTAAAATATCAAGCGTATCGCGCGTTTTTTCTTTTTCATATTCAATAAGATTTAAAGTACATCATTTTTATTATTTACCCATTCACTTTTTATCTATCAAAGATATATATATATATATATATGTATATATTTTTTTTAAGTAACTTTCAGTACGTAAATAACAAGGGACATGCGTGTGCTTGTCAAATATCTTGAAACGTTTGCCATTGTAATTCTTATTCACATTCGTATGCTCACTCGACATTTTGTAGAAACCGTCAATTCACGTCAACTTCTCCATCATTATTATGATTTGTTTTTTTTTTTATATTATATAATAACATTTAATCGTGCATTTATTTGTTTGTTTGTTTGTATGTATGTGTGTGCGTTTTTTTTTTTACGACTAGTCGCAAAACAAATTTGCATCGCGTGTAATTTATTTTTTATTTTTCATCAGCTCATGCGTTAATACTTTTTTTTTTTTAGTTTTAACTTTTACCTTTTTTTTTTTTTTTTTCCTGCTTATTACCGTTTGAATTTTGTCATTATTGGTGATATTATATTTGTTGAATTGCGCTACAATTGAACGTGAAATGCTTGCGTTGTATTTGGAACGATAAATGGATTTGTCGTTGCATTTGATTGACGCAAATTTCTCGCTGCAATATCAGCCCATTCAACATCAAACGGATCAGTTGGAGCTCCACGTGCATGCGTTGTCGTTATTATCGCTGATCCAAGTGAATGTGCACGTGAATGAATTGGTGGTGCACGTCGTGGCATTGGCTGTGGTGGAACAATTGCCACTGATGATGACGATGATGATGACGACGGTTGAATCGATGGTTGTACCACTGATCCAGTCACTGTTCCCAACCACTGCTCTGGTTTCGGTAAAATAGTCGTATCACCAGTCACTGATTGCGTCTAAATCCGAAACAATAAATAAAAATAAATATTACAATCTTTTATTTTCTCCTCTCACCCAATATCACAATCTAATTAAATAAATCAACCTGTTTAATATTAGTATCCATTTTTAATGTATCATCACTACTGTAATCACATCGTGGCGGAATTACTTTTGATACAAAAAATCCACTGACACTTGGTGCATCTATTATTGTTGTCGTTGATATTTGATTGACACAAGCTGTTAATGATGACGTTGATGCATTACTATTTGCCGATGATGATGTATCAAATGGCCTCGCAATATCAATACGCGATGTTGTTGGTGTTATATTATTTGTTTTGGCAAGTATTGGACTTAATTTACAACTGGTATTTAATATTGGTGTGAGCCGATGGTGATTTGATAAAATTGGCGATTGTGAATTTTTCCATGTTGATGTATCATTTTGACTTGTATTCAAACTTTTATCCAATCCATCCATGCTATTATTATTATTATTACTATTATTACAATTATTACTATTATTATAATTATTATTATTACTATTATGAATATTATTGTGGATATTGCTGCCATTGTTATTGAAATTATTATTTTTATTGTTGTTTTTTTCATTATTTATACTACCGCCACTCATATTAATTTTTTCATCTAATGAATCGATACTGTTAGCAACTACAACAAAACAAAACAAAAAAATATTATTTTTATATATTATTTTTTATTATATTTATATTGATTAATTTTAACTTACCACGTGCTCGTGTTTCACTGGTAAATAATTGTTTTGCTACGGGATTGTGTAGTGTAGATTGCGATGGTAATGATGGTCCAAAGTCATCATTGCTTGATAATAATGATAGACCATGAGAGAGCTGTTGGCACATCGCTGACACACTGTCTTGTCCACTGGGTGATACTTCTGGTATTGGACTTACTGTTGAGAAGAAGAAGATAAATAATAATTAGTTATAATAATATTGGATTAAGTATTTGTATCAATGTTTTATTTGAATATTTGGAATTACCTGGTGGTTTAAGCGGAGCATTTTGTGGTAATGTTGGTGGCATTCGTGTTAAATCAGTTGGTTCCAAACTGTGACTGCGTGTACGTTCTAAATTACTTGGAAGATCATTTACTCTCAAACTCAATTGTCGTTTGAATGGTGATGCTTGATTTAATTGATTAAAACCACGAAATGAACCCTGACGTTCTAGCATTGATGGTGTTGCGTGTGGTCGTTCGATTGCAAATGGATTATAAACTTGTTTCAATGGTGGAACATCTGTATTCAATTATAATTAATAAATAAATAAATAATTGAATAATAATTATGTGAATTTACTTCACTCTATTATTGAATTTTAAAATGTGATATTAACGAAATTGACATTACCTACTGAACGTTCTCGAGTATCATAAAGTTGTTCTGTAAGACTTGGCTGCCTAAAACTTCCGCTACGGGTAAATGTCGATGTTTTTGAGTCAAATGTCATTGTAACACCACATTCTTTATCTCGTTTTTGTTTACGCTCTAAACAAGCAGCAAATGCACATCCCACAGCGTGACTCAATCTCTCACCCTAAACAATTAAAATATAATTAATTTATTTATTATTTATTTAATAATATTTTCTTATTATTATAAATATTAATAATATTATTGTTCATTAACCGATTCACGAAGTGCTAAAAATCCATGGCACATCCATCGTCTTGTTGTTCCATCTCGACATATGTAACTAAATCCCTTTTCATGATTTCTATCTGGTGCACAAAATGACACTTTTTCAATTGTTTGATCGACAATTAATCCTTTTGTTTCATCTTCAACTACTCTCAATCCATCACCTGATACATGGAGAATTGCCCGTACTGGCCTTCTCCTTGAATTCTATAAATATTTATTTTATATATTATTATAATTTTATTTTATTCTTATTATTTTGAGATATCTTACCCTGAGTACTTTCAATGCCTCTTCACATACTTGCATTCCACGTGATTCAAATACCTCAACACACCCAAGATACTATAAAATAATTTATTTCATTATTTTATTTATTATATTTCAATATTTTTTTATTTATTTATTCATTTATTTATTTATTTATTATTATTATTTTTTTTTTCATACCTTCACGTGGAATGTACATGTCGCAGATCGTACTGCACTCTCATCCGCTTGCCATTGATGTGGTTTACTTGATTCGGGTATGTGCGAATCTTTTCGACGTCGAAAACTATCGCGAAAACTTCGTCTCAAACGATCCATTCGTTTACCCGGTGAACGTTCACGTTTCTGGAAAAAAAAAAAAGTAAATAAAAATAACAATCAAGAAAATTGAAATGATAAACGATAAAATTCAAATAATAAAATTTAATTTTTTTTTTATTATTCGATAATTATCAAGTTCAAATTCTTCAGTTGGAAAAAAAAAAAAAGAAAAAAAAAATCTTTTATTTAGTGTTTGTTCCTTTTCTTTTCTTTCTTTCTTTTTTTTTTATATGTTCCAAACTCTCCCCTTGTGTGTGAGAAAATATTTCCCCTCTCATACACACACAAACACACACATGCAAAATTATTTTGTACCTCGATATGACTTTAAAATCCCTCCCCTCAGGTATATAACCCTACTTTTTTTTTTTTTTTTTTAATATCAAAGATCCTATTCTTCATTATTTTTCTCACTCTCTTCACTCTGTGGGAAATAATTTCCTATAATTTTTGTCAAATTTATTTCAATGAAAGGAACACCAATTGAGAATCACTGCTGTGTGGAACGTTGGAGTCAGCAGAGACTGGTATGAAAAAAAAAAAAAAAATAAAAGGATAATAAATAAAAAACAAAAAAATTTAAATAAAATAAAATACAAAGAATCGTTCAAGCTACTCAGATGAATCATAAATTTATCTTATTCATACATGAAGTTAATTAGCAATAATTCAAATTTACACATACACACAATAGTTTTTTTTGTTTAAAACACTTTTTTTTTCTTTTTTTTTTGCACATTTTTATTTTTATCCTGTGTATTATTCGCAAATGTAAAATTTGTATGGATTGTGGATACACTGGAAAATTATTATGGACGACCTTACCGACAAACGCATTGCATTTCCACTGTAACTCGTTGCTCTCTCGAGCGGTTGATGTGTCGATGGATGATTTCCCATTGTTATATTTATTTTATTCCGTTTGTTACGTTTATAATATACAATAATTAAATATTATTAATAATTGTAATTTTTCTAGTATTTTTTTTTTTTTTTCCCCCCAATATTCACTGATTCACTATACATTTACGTTTTTTTTTTTCATCATCGATGTTTTTGCAACGTTTAGTATATTCTCTCAGAGGCACATGAACACACGTTGAAATAAAAAAAAAAAAAAAAAAAAAAACAGAAACTAAAGCCGCATACACATACTCATACACAAATGTATGAACACTCAGTTAATCTCACGTCACCGAAATATCTTATTTATTTTATTATTATTATTATTTTCTTTTTCTAATATTATAAAAACAATTAATCACGTGTCAAATTTTTCCTTGATGAGTGAGAGTTATTTTATCAATTTCAATGTTTTCATTCAAGGACATTTTTACTGATAATTTTTTTAAGAATTTTTTTTCTTTTCTTATTTTTTATTAATCCAAAAATCAAACAATAATTTTCATTTTTTTGTATTTTTTTTTTTTTTTTTGTTTTTTCAATTATTGCTACACACAATTTTATTCTCAATTATTTAATTTTCATAAATTATTATCCATATTATATATATATACTCACACACACACACACATATATATATATATATATATATAGATAAAATTAATAACAACGCCTACTTGCAATAATTAAAATATTTTTTATATAAATGCAAGTTATTTATTTATTTATTTATTTATTTATTTATTTATTTATTTATTTATTTATTTATTCATTCAATTTATTTTTCACTTCACCATCTGAAATTTCACGTATAATTTTTTCAATGTGAATTGATAAAAAAAAATAAAACAACATAACAATTTTTTATCACACTATTTATTTAATAATAATATTTATTATTATTTATATTTATATTTATATTTATTTTCTTGGTATTTAAGGAGTGACAATTTTTCTTTCTATCCTGTACTTGGTATATTATATTTGTTTCCCTATAAAGTTGACGCGTCGTTGAACACTCAAACTGGTCATACGACTATGGCGAGAGAGCCGCTTTCTGACGTCACACGGTGTATACACATAAACACAAATATCCTAACGTATATACACGTATACACATCCACACAACACACACACACACACACACTTGTCTGATGGCAGGAGAGAGAATGAGAGAGTGGGAATCTGGCCCACGGTCATGTACAAACGTGGTTTTGCAAGGCAACTTTTATCCTTTCTCTTTTACTCGTTCTCGTCTTTTTCATTTTTTTTTTTATTTTTTTTTTATTCTTGTCGAAATTTTTTATTTCAATATTCGCACAGGTCAATTTTCATTATATATTTATTTATTTATTTATTTTGTGATTGTTAAGTACGTGTAAATTATAACAGTGTTAATATATTTATTTAAATATAAATATATTTTTATGCGAATTGATTAATAAATTATGAATTAAATAGAAAAATTTTAATATTTGTCGCGGACTGAACGCAAACGGGGCGATGGTTCCCACGTTTTTCCGTTGATCACACTGTCATCGTCACGCTCAGCTACTTTTTTTCGTTACCCCACTACCATCACTTATCCACAACTAACACAACTAACACCGGAACTCACTTGAGTACATTTTAATCTCACAGTAAAATTCGTTGATCGTTGAAATATGTATATATAACTTATTATTTTATTTTACACTTAATTAATAATTAATAATTAATAATTAATATACATATGCACACGTAATTTTTTATTATTTATAATTTATATTATAAAATTATTTTATGAATGAAAAATTTTGTATTCCCCCCAAAGCCCCGTGTTACAATGCAACACGCACACACGACGACGCGTTAGGAACTAGATACTCGTCGTTGAGTATGAAATGGTGGAGAGACGACTGGTCGTCGTCGTCGTCGTCGTCGTCCACAGATAGATAGAGAGAAAGACTGAGAGCAAAATACTTCATAGAGAGAGGTATACAACTAAGGGGCCGGATCCTTCGCGTAGTTTTTATTCGTTCTGTTATATCAGTAACGTAAGATATGTACAATGTAACCCCGTTCATTTGCTGCCACTGTCTTTAAATTAAATTTATATATTTTTATTTTTTATTTTATATTATACTAAATTAACTGTAGATAAATAACAATTGAGTGAAAATAATGAAATTAATTTATTTCATAAATTAATATTTTTCATGTGTTAATTCCATAAAGTGTCGATGGGAAAAATTTATAGAAGAGGCAATAGGTTCATTGTACGGTTATGGTGGCAAGAGGAGAGTGCCAGCTGCCACAGCAAATGGCCATACATCTGCCGAGACATAAAGTCACTATGTGTGTGTGTATGTGTTTGCGCGTATTTTTATTCGTGTATATTCGTCTAAATATACATATATATGTTCGTGTATTTTCTCAGTCCCTAAGTAGAACGCGTGAGAGAAAAATATCCTGGATGAAAACAGGGAGAAAAGTAAAGAGAGAGAAATAAAAATGTTTTGGATTAATTAAAAAATTTTATTTTTATTTATTTTATTTTTTTATTGTTAATTATTTTTTTTTTTTTTATTCAAAGACTTTGATGATAATTTTTATATTTTTTTGATGGATTTATTATAAAGTACTGATAGGATGTAATGGAATTATCAAATTAACATAATATAAACGACCCACATTGACTTTTGTTTCACTGCTTAAAATGAATTTCATAATTTTTTTTTTTTTTTTTTTTTTCTCTCTCATTTCCGCTGCTTTGACCTCACATTTCCTCCGTTCCAAATGCATATTATATGTCTTCTAATGTATATTTATTTATTAAAAATATATAAATAATTTTAAATTTTTATAAAATTTATATATTTATATATTTGGATAATAAATTGTGGAAATAATTGATTGCACATTAAATGACCTAATTTTTGTAATTACGTATTTAATCATATTTATTCAATATTTATATATTTACGTTTTGATATTGTTAATTCAATTTCAATGTATACAGTTGATTAGTACATAAGTACATGACGAGGTAAAAAAATTAATTAGATCACTCACAACATTCGTGAGGAAAGTAAAAATTTTCACATTAAAATTATGACGAGTAAAAAAATTTTTTTAATTTCACTAATCACTTTATTATTTATAAATGAAATTTACGCATTTTATTCGTGGACAGATCCATTAATTACTGTTGAAAATAAAATAAAATCAACAATTAATTCTGGAATTAATGAAATAATGGAACATTTAAATGATGCAAATAATCAAGTGGACAAAATTGGTGAAAAATTATTGAATGCAAGTGTAGAATTTGCCCAAGTAATTTATAATCAACTTACAAAACTTATAAAAAAGGTAAATAAATAATTATTGAATAAAACATTTGATCAATTACTCAATTCATTATATTGATTGTTTCAAATAACAGGTGGACATTGAATTGGATAAATTAACTGCATCTGATGAAATCAATGGTAATAAAAGTGATACTCACGTAGATCTCAGTGAATGTAAAAAAATATCAGAGACAATGAATATAACAGTATTGGCTGTTTATTCAAATATGAGCTCATGTATTGTTGATAAAATTGAACTTTGTGGTGGCTATGGTGAAACTATACAGAAAATTGCCAATGATATTGTTGCTAATTTATCGATGATTAAAGACGATGCCAATCGTTGCTCTGACAATTTAAATGACGGACTAAAAGCTAAAGCCAAAGCGATTCTTTGCTTGAATAAGGTAAATATATTCAGATAATTTTAAAAATTATTTGATTTAAAATTCATTATTATTTTATAATAAATAAATTATTATTCAGGTGGGGGCTCAAGCCACATGGGTCACAGTCAAGAATATTCCTCATGTCACGCTAAAAATTGCCAATCTTATTGCAAAAATGGCGGCATTGCAATTAACAATACCGTATTGTGCAGTGTCGCATGGAATTGATGATTTAACAAAAAAATATGCAATTATATACAATGAAACACGAAATTGTATTGACAATAAGAAAAAAATACAAAATAATATCAAATAAATTTCATTATTTTGTGTTGAATTGGATCTATTATTAATTGATTTTATTCAAAAATTTATTTATACATACACGAATAGTGATAATTATCTAAATATTGTAATTATATAAATGAAAAATTATTACTGTCTGTTGAATAATGAAAATATTTAATGTACTCTTGTGCGTGTGTCAATGTTTTTCTGACTCTCAATGTCGTCATAAAATCCTATCTACAGGTATATACTATAAATATATAAAGTCGTTTGTGGCAAATCGATTGTTTGACACGTTACGTCGATAGTGGAAACTGTACTATTATATAAAAATACACAAATGTTCCAATTTACCGTCAAACATTCAATATAAAAATAATATTAAAGT
This sequence comes from Dinocampus coccinellae, assembly GCA_963920625.1. Classification (NCBI taxonomy): domain Eukaryota; kingdom Metazoa; phylum Arthropoda; class Insecta; order Hymenoptera; family Braconidae; genus Dinocampus; species Dinocampus coccinellae. Next base: position 3,049,426 of record OY987190.1, on the reverse strand, counting down.
AAAATAAATATCAAAGAAAACGGAAAAAAAAAAGAAAAAATTTTTTTTTTCTTATATAAATTTTTTTTTTTAATATAAAAAACTCACCTCGAAAAATATTTTACTTCCAGTTCAATTATATACATTAAATTATTGAATTTTCAATACATATATTATCTATTTATTTATATATATAAATACAGATGAATTATAAATATAAATATATATACATACACATACACACACACACACACACACACACATAAAATCACATTGTGATATTTTATAATAGAGTAATATTAATTATTTTATTTACTTTGTAGTTGGATTAGTTGTCGAATAGAGAAGTCACTTGACTCTGGAGTTTGCGCGCGATTCTCTCATCGATGGCCAAATATAAGATATTCCCCCACACACTTTAGTCGATTATTTTCCATATATCTATATATATATAAATATATATACAGCATTTTTTTTTTATTATTTAATTCAAGGTCAAATTGAAATTGAATGACATTTATATTTATGAATATTAATGAAATATCATAAATATATTTTTGTTGTCTTTTAATTTATTTAAATTTTAACACCGGACACACACACAATATATCCATATGCACGAAAAAAAAAGAAAAAATTGTAAACAATAAATTATCACAGTGACATTTTTAACTTCCAACGTTTTCTCAAGTGTATGGTAGTCTGAATATTATAATCTGCAGTCGCGTTTCACTCTGTAAAATTCTTGGGCTGTCGCACTATCGGATCTTATGTGGGCGCATGCGCTAAATGATAAGCGTATAAAACGATATACATTCAGAGTAAATATAGAAATATATGATTAATTTATTACGTATAATATATAATAAATATTAGTGTGGATCGTTTATTATGGGCTTTGGTAAATTTCCTTCCATCATTTTTTGTAGATTAATCTCAATTTCCTACAAAAATAAATAAACATTAGTATTAATTATTTTATTTATTTTTTTTTTTCCGTATTATTTTTGTATATTTGATTTTTAATTAAATTTTATCGATATATTTTTTTAGGTTAAATAGTTGAATTTTTAACCTCTTCACGTTGTGATAATAATTTATCAATAATTGGCTCACTAAAGTTTGGATCACTTGTTGGATCGTCAAATTCTTTCTCTCCAATTATTTTTTTATCCTCAGGAAATTCTGATAGATATAAATGTTTGATAACATCAATTACAGATTTAGATTGTGTCAATGAATAATTATCCAGGTGAATATCATTTTGTGATTCACTCCCTGCCGGAATCGATAATGCTTGATCATAATCACAACAATAATCTTTTTTATAATTATTTGACGTTGGTGATGCATAGTGGGATAATAGATCTTTCATTTTTCGTACTAGATGACTGTCCTTGGATGAATAATATTGAAGGTGAGATCCTGTTGTAAATGCCACTTGACGTAATGTTTGTCCTATTAATTTTTTTCTCGCCAATTTAAAATTCTATAAGAAAAAAAAAAAATTTTTTTTTTTTGTTTTGTTTTGTTTTGTTTTGTTTTTTTTTTTTTTTCTTAAATATAATTTGATGTTTTGTATGTATGGATGAAATAAAATACCTTGAATAAATCATATTTACCAGGAAAAATACAAGTTTTATATGGTAATACATCGATAATTGACAATTCATTTATTGAATTTTTTAATTCACTCAATCGTAATTTTTTTAATTTATCAATTGTATCGTCATTGTGAATTATTTTAATTGCACTACGAATATTAATTAAACTTTGTTCAAGTGTTGACCAAAGAGTTTCTGGTTTTGATAAATCTGTCATTATTATCAAAAGAATATTTTCAATTGAGTGCATTGACATAGCACCAGTAATTGCAGCGGCTATTATTGATGCAGTTAAATGTCCAATTTCCCAAATATGAATATAATTTTTTGTCTACAATTACAATATAAATAAATAAATAAATATATATATATATATGATTTTATTAATATTTATTGTGAGACAACTTACCAAATTTTTTCCGGATTTACGTGCAAATGAATAATCAATTGCAATTGTTGGTTTAATTGTATTCTCATCTTTCTCAAGATATCTATAGATCATTGTTGTTTTGCCCTATGATTATAAAATAAATTGTAATATATTTATTTACATATAAAAATTATTATATATTATTATATTACGTACCACATTATTTCCACCTATTACAATGATCGATTGTTCATTCATTGTCTACGCTCCTATTTATTTTTTATTACCACTTGTTTTTTTTTTTTTTTGTTTATTCATATAAAGGAGAGTACAATTTAAATCTTCAATGGCAGATTAACAGAGTGGAACTGAATGTTTTGTATTCAATGTTGCTTATAGATTTTTATTGATTGAAAAAAGAAGAAAAAAAAAAAAGTTAAAAAGTGGGAGAAATATTGCCATGACAACGAACAAATAAATACAAGCAATTGGCCACTCATTTACTTTTACATTTATATTATTTATTTAATTAAAATGTCTCTAATGGATTCACATGTATTTATATTTTATATGTAAAATATATATTTATTTATTTATTTATTTATTTTGTTTTTATTTGTTGTGTATCAATAAGAAGGAGGAACATTTGATCATTGTCAGCACAAATGGTGCGCTATATTTTTTACGTCAAGTTGCGGTGTTTCCTACTTTATTGGCGGCAGTTTATAATGTTATTTGAATGTTATAAATAAGAAAAAAATTGACTGCAGGAATATTAGAGTTCATTTATCATTTAGGTTATTACCGGATGTATATAAATGCTATTAATTTTATTTAATAATAAATTGCAAATGGATTGCTATAGTAATCAATAAAATTTTAATGATTTCTTGAAATATATAATTTCACGTACAATTATTTAAATACAGTTGAGGAATATTAAATAAAATATTGATTATTTAGGTTATTTTTATGATTAGAAATAGATGGAGAGTATAAGTGAGTGAGTATGTGTGTGTGTGTGTGTGTGTGTGTTTATTTATTTGTTGTTCATTGTTGTTTATAATTTATATAACGGTTTTGTTTGTTTTGTTTTTGTTTTTGTTTTTTTTTTTTTACAATTGATATAGATTTCTATTATACAAGTTCCAAGTATTCAATTGTATAAATTTTTTGTTTCTTATATATTAATGTTACATTGAACAAAAAAATTTTTTTTTTTTTCATGTTTTTGTATATTTGAGAAAATTCGTCATTTGTGGCTTGATCTTTTTTTTTTTTTTTTTTTTTCTCTTTTCATCTATTTATATTCTCGTGATTTATATGATAATTTTTTTTTTCTTTTTCTTTTTTCTTTTTTTTTTTTTTTTACATTTCAATTATAATTGTGATTATTTGTAATTGATTGGAAATATTGGCGTTTGGATGAGGCAAATTCTAGGGTTTTGTAGATGAATTTCAAGATGATTTGAAGCTTTTTTTTTTTTGTGTTTGTTTGTTTGTTTGTTTGTTGTTTTTACGTATAATGCGGAAAATACAAAACTCGACTTATTTATCATCATCACAGGCATTTATTCTACACTTTTCTTAATAACCAAAAGAAAAAAAAATTTATTATCATTATTATTATTATTATTTCTTTTTGAATTTAATTAATATAATTTTTTTTTTATTTTTTTATTTTTTTTCTCGTTTATCTTATTTGGAAAAGTGCAGATTCATAACATATACATAAATCATTATTTTCTTTCAAACACACAATGATGTATATTACAATACTAAAATTTTTATATTTTTTACGAAGCAAATAACAAGATCAAAAATTACTCAAATATATTTATATGAGTATAACATCATTGTAGATTTTTTCTTTTTAATTTCGTATTATTATTATTATTATTATTATTTTTATTTTTTGCATTTCTAATATAATTTTTCTAAAGAAATAAACATGAAAATCGAAGAAAAATACAATTAGGAGTAGAGTTACATTACTCGTATTAAATTTATTGAAATAATTTATTCAATGTCTTTAAGGCGCGTCTCATTCAATATTACACTCTGTTACTTCATTAACGTATTTTTTCTTTTTTTTTTTTCTTTTTCATTACATAGAACAAAAGAAAAATAATAATAATACAAGCATACATGTGTAGAGATATACAATCGTAGAAAGTAGAGAATCAATGATAAAAATACAGATTTAATCGTTCGATAAATGTTCAAGACCACGTACATATATATTTATATATAGATGTATATATCATTTGTGAACGAATTAGTTATTTATTTATTGATTTATTCATTACATTGCATGAAAAATGTAAAAAGCGTTGCACAAAACGTACGATAAATCAATAAAAATCAATATTAAATAATAAAAACAATAACGATAATAATAATTATTTTTGTTATTTAATTTCCTTGTTTTTTTTTTTTTTCTTAATAAATCTTGACGAGTGATATCATATCACAATTTTAGGTGATACATCACCATAATACACACTCGTGTCAATAATTGTGTTCAGAAGAGAGATAGAGAGAAATAAATTGTTTTGTTTGCGTACACACATTTTATCACATTATTCATTTATTTATTTATTTATTATTGTTTCATCTATCTTAACAATCAACTGCGCAGCAGAGGTAACAAATAAAAATTGAAAAACTCAATTACAATAATATAATTATTAAGTAGCAATTGATAGTAATTATAAATACTAATATCACTATTATTGATTATTAATAAATACGCAAAAAGTGCCACTAATTTATTATTATTATTATTATTATTATTATTATTATTAAAAAATTTTGTTTTGTTTATAATTGCTGGAATAACAAGAGAATTGTGTGTTTTAATTTTTTATTCTTAATGATTTTTCATTCAATTTTTTTTTTCTTGTTTACCATAAATTATTTAATTGCTTCTTGCTATATTTTTATTTATTACGATTTTTTTTTTTTTTTCTTTTGCCCGCATATATCCGTTATGTATAGTGTTACATACATAATTAGTATTTTACGTATCTTTGGTCCGTGGAGCATCAAATTTATTTTATTTTATTTTATTTCGTCTATTCGTAATTTACGTTAATTTATAAATATCATTTAATTGTTAAGGGTTAATTTTTTAATTTAATTTTTTATTTATTTATAGAATCAATATGTGATATTAGAAATTGAGTGAGAAATTATCATTGCACAAATTATGCACTTTTACTTTTGCTTTTACTGTATATTTTTTTTTTTCTTTTTCTTTTTTCCCTTTCTGCGCGAGGCATTAAAAATTAGCAATATCTTAATTGGATTTTTGCAATCTCTTACGTATATTTTTCATACATATTCGTTGTGTGAATTGCAATTTAATTAGCGATAGAATTTCATTTCTAAATAATTCAATATTTATATATCTTTTTTTTAAATTTATTTATTTATTTATTTGTTATTTTTTTTTTTTTTTGGCGCATTAATGGGGTGCTCAATCGATTATTGGTGCAAAAAGTGTTGTAAAATATATATATATATGCATTATTTATATATATGTCTAACAATAAATCGCAAAATTGAATTCATCCACAAATTAATTTCATTTATTCATGCGATAGAGAGTGGTGTGTGAGTGTGTAAAAAAATGTTAGAAATGTTATATATATATATATATGTTTTCTTTTTCTCTGTTTTGTATTCAGTTAATTAAATCACGAGATTCGCTTCCATTTATTATTATTATTATTATTATTATTATTATTATCATTATTTTGTTATTTCGTTAGTGAATTTGACAGTACTTTATTTTTATTCTTCATCATACCTCGCCACAGACGTATCTTCTCATAACAAATTGTGTTTTAATTAAATGTGATCGTGTTTATTTTTTTATCCATCTGATTCTATTATTTAATATACATTACAATAATGCGGTGCATAAAAATATAAGCAACATATTGTTGTGTTGTTTAAATTGGTTAATTTTTAATCATGTTTATTTTTGTCATTGAATAATTAATAATAATTTAAATAATTATTGTAATATTTATGAATAAATAATAATATAAATTGATGAATTTAATGTGTAATTTTTATACTTTGTTATTGTAAAGAAAATTGAGTGGGAAAAAAAAAATAATATATTTTCTATTATTATTTTTGAAGATGATTTCAAAATTGGCGATATTTTATTTAATACAATTGTGTAATACGATTTTCATTATATATATATATATTTTTTTTTTTCTTTTGGTTTGTTTTTTAGTATATAATTGCGAAGATTAATTATAATTATTAATTAGTAGAAAAGTGCGTCTCTCTTGTCCACTGATTTTTCTCTCATAATTATTTTTTATATATAATATTTGTTTTTTCTCTACTTTTTTTTTTTGGTTTTTTTTTATTTTTTTTTTTTTTTTTTGGCAGTCGGATTCAGATGAGAACTCTGAAAGTGTTGAAGGGAGGAATACGCAGTGATTTATTTCTCATTCTATTAATTTAAATTATCTATCTCAATTTTTCACACTCCCCATTACCAAAATGATTAATTTAGATTTTTTCATTTTTTATTATTCACTTTTTTTTTTTTTGTTTTTGTTTCAATCACATGTCGATTTTTATATATATCAGGACGTTTTTCAATGTTTGTTTTTTCTTTTTTTTTTTTTTATTTCACAATAAATTTCCAATTAATCTATCAATTAATGGAAAAATATGGAATTTATTTCTGTTATTTCAATTGATTTTTATGCTTGCACAGCTGAAGTAAATTATGAATTAATGTGACTTATATTTTATAAAATTCTATTGCGCAACACTACAATTTTTTTCCTTTCTTCTTTTATGTTTATTTTATTTTATTTGTATATGATACAAATTGGATTAATTAATTTCATCGATTATTCAAATATTCCAATTCTTCATATGTCATATCATATCAATTATTCATTCATTTAATTATTTATTTATTTATTTATTTATTTATTTGGTCGGTTAATATGTATTGCTGAATACTTATCTCAGAATATTTTGCGTAGGCCCAAATGCCACAATTATTATTTCAATATAATTATTTACCGATTAATTCCTCATTTTTTTTTTCTTCTCTTATTTTATTATTATTATTATTATTATTATTATTATTATTATTATTATTATTATTTCTTTTCATTGACCGTCACAAATGAAACAAATAACAAAAATTAATTACCAATTATTAATTCAACTATACAATACTCTATCGGACAAATATATATTTATTAATTAATAAATTGTTTTTTTTTTTATTCTCTTTCAATTGTTTCAACTGCACGAATATGGATATAATTCAAATCATTTACGCAATTTTTTTTCTTGGTTTTTATTTTTTTATTTATTCATACTTCTCGCATCTTTTATGTCAATATTATCCCAAAAAACACATTGTATAATTCATTACTTTCATATTCATTTTATTTTTTTACATCTACTATAATTTCATCAATTTTTCCAACACATTTTCTCCCACTTTCTCTCTCTCTCTCTCTCTCGGAATTTCCGAGTGTCTTTTGCATTTATATTTCTACTTCCTTATCGGTTTTGTCAGAAAATATTTGAATTGAAACTGTTTTTTTTTTTTTTTTTTTTTTTTTTTTTCTCTTTTTCGAGTTACATTTTTATTATTAATTACTTAAAGCATTTTTCATAGAATGCGAGTCACGAATCTGTTAATAAATTTTCATCACGATTCACATCATATCTGTGTACTAATGTAAGTGTTTTTTTTTTTTTTTTTTGGTTTAAAAACTTGTATTTATTTGAAAATTTCGGAAAAAGCAATTCGAAGCACACTCGAAGCTTAAATAACGAATTTTCAAATGTTATTTTGACGTTTTTCATCATTTTTGTTGTGTCAATTAATTAATTAATTAATTAACTAATTAATTAATTAATTATTCGCTATTTATTCGCTCGATATATGATAAAAATGTGTGAGACACTACTACAATTAAAGCACCATCATCGTATGACCAAAAAATATTAAATAAATATTTATTCTACGCTACTCCTTTGTAGTGGATGAAGAAAAATATGAGAAAGACGAAGTAGGCAATAGGAAATGTGATCCGTGCGATGACATCAATTGTTTTTGCCACTCTTATAGGATGAGGCGGTTCCTTTTTTCGTACCTGAACAAAGCAGCACTACTCAGGGTCATTATAGGGTCATTATCACACGCATGCACTACATACATAATAACGAATTATCATTATTTATTATTATTATTATTTTTTTTTGTTTTTTATTTTTTATCACAGCTACTTGCAATTTAATCATATAAATATGACAATACATCAACTGAAATTACTGATTAATCTATAATTAAATTATTATTTTCTATATTTATTTTTTAATGCATCAAAAATTATTCATACACTCGGAAAAAATATATAAATTAATAAAACATTCATGCGAAAAAAATATTGAAATTAAAATTAATTCAATGAATTATATGTATATATATTTTTTGTTTTTTTGTTTTTTGGAAAGGAATAAAATTTTTTTTACATACCTCAGCTGCACATCCATTTGTTGCTGTGTGTGTGCAAGGATTTGGGCCGCAATTGGTACAGGCGATGATCTCATTTGGCCCATTACCACCACCATTTGTATTGCCACCCTCTCGTTTCTTTTCACCCTACGACAGGGTTCGACGTAGCAGAATACTCATAATACACAATTTTACTATATACAATTTTGGTTTTTTTTTTTTTTTTTTTTTTGTACTTATATCGCGATTTTTATTCTTTTCTTATTTTTTTCTTTTAATTTATTTAAACAATGACATGCTCTAATGATTGTTTCATTTTACCCTCCCATAATGTGATGAATGAAATTTATATTCACTCATTCACTCATTTATCCATTTATATATATATTTATTTATTTTGATTTAATTGCGCAAATAAATATATAAACGAATGATTAAATAAATTTAATGAGTCGATAAATAAATAAAAGCTCATTAATTAATATCAATCTACCAAGCAATATTATTATTATTTTATCTCATTTATCATCATCATTAATTTTTATTTTTTGTAAAAAAAAAAAAAAAAAAAATTCTAACGTGGACGCCATATTTAATTAATATATAAATTTTAATTGCAAAACAATTGAATCAGTTTGTTCTCTCGACTTTTTTTTTTTTTTTTTCTTTTTTTTTGTTTCACTGTCGAGTGATTTTTTATTTTCAATTAATTAATAATTCATATAAGTCAATGATTTGGATTTGTGATGAAAGCTTGTGCGTGAAAATATTTGATTAATTAATCAATTAATAATAACAATAATTTCACATATCAACATATTGAAATATTAATAGTGCAGTATTAAAAGCGATAGAGGAATTTTTTTTTTTTTTTTTTTTTCAGCCTTGTACATGCGCACGTATATAGAAATATTCATCATTTATTTGAGTGAATACGGACGAGAAAAATTGTAAAAAACAGACCATTCCGAGGGATTAAATAGAGAAAAAGAGAAGAAAATGTTGTTTCATATATGTGATTGTATTTGGAAATAAAAAATCATGAATAATATATACGAATATGTGGAAAATAAATAAATATTTTACTGGAAATATTTAATTCAATTACGATTTTTAACATTTATTGATATTATTGATATAATAATAAATGTAAATCCGGGGAAATATCTATTGTGTGAACATGCTGTGTGCGTAAACAATTTAAAAAAAAAAATAATTGTAGAAATTTATTTGAGAAATAAATTTTTATATTTATCGTTGATTAATTGACTTTGTTTTTTATAATTTTTTTTTCTGTTTAGAAAGCAAAAAATGATATATAAGCCCGGGATATATGTATATATTTTTTTTAATTTATACATTTTTGAGTTCTCACTCGTGATTTTTGCACTAAAAATTTTTTCATTTTTTTTTTTTTTTTTTTTTTTTTTTTCTTCATTGGATTATTTTATCTGATTTGTGATTGGAAATTTTATACATCAAATTCATATGAATAAATACGAGTTACAAATAATCACGTGTGTGTGCTCAAAATGAATACGAAGGGGGAGATCTTACCAAGGGGCTGGCCAATATAATCCCTATCCTGTTGAGCACCGCTGGAAGCCGCTGCAACATCACAGACACCAAACAAAGAGACTTACTCACCGCAACATTCCACCAAAAATTTAATAAACTTTGAAATTTGTTTTTTTTTTTTTTTTTCTTCTTTTTTTTCACTACTTTTTTTTAATTGATCACACTCCTATTCTATCAATAGCCACGGATTTTTTTCATTATTATTATTTTTTTTTTTTTTACAATCATTTGTTACTTTAGTAACAAAAAAAAAAAAAAATGAATAATATTTAATTACTTGCAATTTAATTTTTGCTATTACTATAAAATTGGGTGCTATTATTTTCTATATTTTTAACATATCAATCGAAATATCATTTCAATAATCGATCAATATATTAAATCCTCTCAAACAAACAAAATTTATATATAGAAAAAAAAAAAAAAAAAAAAAAAACCAACAAACAAAACAATTTGTTAAACTAGTAAATAAATTAAATATTAATTGAATATTATAAATTCAATGCGAATAAGCGAAGAAAATAATGTAATATAATTAATTATTTTAAGAAAAATTTCTATTCTTGTTTTTTTTTTTTTTTTTTGTTCGCTGTTTCTGTTCGTTCTAAATTCTAAATAAAAATCAACATATCAAATATTATGTACTATAAAAACGTTCCGCAATAAATATCTAAATATTAATATTTATATATGCATATAATTCACATCAACGATAATTATTAATAATTAATAAAATTTAAGGGTCGAGTATAATACCTATTTGTTTGTTATGCGATGCCGAGATTCACTGAGATGCAGCAATACATATGTATACAATATTTATATACATACATATGTAGAAATGTATTTAAAAAAGAGAAAAAAAAAAAAAAAAAAACAAAGGAAAGAGTTTTTTTTTTTAGGAAATATATAATATGGACAATGAATAAAAAAAAAAATTGAAATAAATACAGAACAAAGTCATATCAGGTATAACAAGTGGTTTATGTGCAATATTTTTCACGCCAACAAATTCACAAAAGGTGCGCGGCAGATGGGTAAAGAGAAGGAGGAAGGAAGAGAAAGAGAGATAGAGATAGAGAGAGGAGGAAAAAATCAAGATGTCAACGCGACAATAAAAAAATAAAAATAAAAATTGTAATGAATTATTTCATGTATTAATATTATAATAAATAATTCATTTGTTTATTTAATTCGTCGCATTGACCGGTAGTGGATGGAATTATGGAGGCACAGATGAAGACGTGAATTGGAGTGAGAGAGATGACTTGAGTAATTGTCTTGTTTTTTTTTATTTATATTTTTACTATTTTTCATTGTGGATTTTTTTTTTTTTTTTTTTTTTTTTTTTTGTCATCTTTACTAATTTTATTAATTTTTTTTTTTTTGGTTTAATGGCGTCTCATTAAATTTTCCACTATATTATAAAATTATATTCAAACGATTCCCCAAAAAAATTTATATCAGTTGAAAAATAATAACGAAATATATCAAGAGATTTATATTTCAATGAGTAAAGAGAAAAATATATATATATATATATATATTGATAGATATTAGGTGGGGGGGTGTTTTGATTAAAGTGTATAGACAGTACCTGGGTAACAGGATTTTCGCCTGGACGATAGACGACATTGTGTAGTGGACGTTTACGGCCAACATAATTTACACACACAAATTCAAGTAGACTGGCATAGATGAAGCACATGCACACGCCGTCCCACACGTTCATTGCTGTTAAATTCGATACGACTGGCAATGTCGAGCGAAAACCATTTGACGTAGTGAAAAAATTGAGCATTGTCGTTACACCTAAATAAAAATAATTATTATTTATTGATTTATTTATAGTAATTTATATTTATATTTATATTTATATTTATATTGATATTGATATTGATATAAATATAACGGATGATTTACCAATCATAACTCGTGCAGGAACTGCGTTCCATTCAAGCCAAAATGTGATGAACGAGCTCGTCACTAAAATCGTTCCCGGAATGAAGACTGTGGTGAAGTAAAATGCACGATCTCGTGTAAAAATAAGATCCACCTCCAGACAGCTGTAGTTACCTGTATTTTTTTTTTAATTATACAAAAACAGAAAAAAAAAACAAAAAAAAAACAAAAAATCATAAAAATATATCACATTGAAAAAATGTGAAAATATCGGAAATTAATTTCCAAATGAATCTATACAACATAAAAAAAAAAAGCTTTTTCATCAAACAATTTCTTTTTCATTTATTTTTATTATTTCAATTAAGATTTTTATCATTGAAAATATTACGATGTCTGACTATTAAAATTTACTTCTACTTAAATAACTGCTCGGTATTTAATTATTCTGTTTTGCCTGAATTTATTCGAGTATCCCAAAATTTTTTTATGAATTATAACGTACACAAATATATTTATGCATCATTTAATTTGCAATCAACAACACGAAAAAAAAAAAAAAAAAATTCATTCTCAATTACATTCAACAAATTATTAATAAATAGATGATTAAATAATCATTTAAATAATTGATATGCAAACTTATGTTTGATGTGTTTTAAAAGTCCTCAATCATCGATTTTATTCTTTTATTCATACATTTGTCTTTTTATTTATTTACTTTTTTTTTTTTTTTTTTTTTTTTTTGGCAACTGAAAAACACGTAAAAGCACATGAATCTTGGTGCAGACCAATTATACAATTGCAACCATTCAATTGGTGGACAGAGCCAGAGGTACATGTGATAGTAACAGCAAAAATCAAATCATAAATTAATTTTGAATAATTTTCTTGTTTCGTTTTTTTTTTTGTTTTTTTTTGTTTTCTCGCATTTTCCAATTTTTCAAACTCTTTACAAACTCTTTACAAACTCTTTTCTTGGAGGAAAAAAATGAACAAAAGAATTAATATCCAAACATTTTTAATCTTCTTTTACTCTTTCAACGACAATTTGTGTTATAACTATTTAATTATATTAATTACAAGCAATAGAAAAAAAAAAAACTACAATGGAGAGGAAAAAAAAAAACGAAATTTATAATAATTCAATGCTTTACTCTCAATATTTACGCTACAAATTTTTGCACCGATTAATAATTTTTTTTTATTATCTCTATTGGTAAACTTGGTCCTGTCTCCTTCCATCATTTTTTTTTTTTTTTTTTTTTTTTTCAATTTTTATTTCTATAGAATTTACTGTCTCATTTTCAATTGTTGAATTTTCCACCAGAATATATTTATTTATTTACTCATTTGTTTCTTTTTTTTTTTTTTTTCTCTTCTATTTTCTTATACTCCGAGATGTGACTTTTACCTTGCTCTTCAAACCTGCGTTGGCACAGTGAACACTTTGCATCCCCGTACTCGTCATACTCGTCCTCGTAGTCGACAACCTGTTGTCCGCCAGCTGCAACAAAACCAGCGACCGATCTGCTAACCGACATATCGGTTCTTTTTTCTTTTTTATTTATTTATTTATTTATTCATTTATTATGATTTTTTTTTCTTTTCTTTTTTTTCCTATTTTCCTATTTCTTTATTCGTCTCTCTTCTTATTTTCATCCCCATAACTATTTTCCATTAAATATTTAAAATACAAAAATAAAAAACATAACACACGAACGTGTGTCATTTTTTATTCGAACAATAAATTTGAAAATTTATTTATTGGAATTATTAATCAAAAATATATTTCATTTAATAGAAAAAAAAAAAAATAGTAAATATATATGTATTCGTTAATTTTTTTATGAATTAGTTAAAAGTATAAATTCGATATTGAATAAATTCATTTAATTTATTTTATACGAAGAAAAAAATTATTAAATAATTCAATACGATTCTATTTACTGTTATTGATATGATTATGTATTTCATTTTTTCTTTATTTATTCATTTATTCATTCATTTATTTATTTACTCATTTATTTATACATTTATTTATTTATTTATTTAATTATGAATTTTTTTTATCTGAAAAGCGAGACAGGAACCAAGATTGCCAATGCAACCACTAAAATATCTACGGACAACTAATAATTATTTTATATACAATTTTTATTACTACATAAAAAAAAAAAAAAGTAGTAAAATCGTGAAAAAAATTATTATTATTATTCAATCGAAATTATCCAATACTTTTCGTCATGCAGTCAAAATTAACATTTTCATTTTCATTAATGGAGAAATTTAAGGTCAACACTATTTTTGTTTTTGTTTGTTTGTTTGTTTTTTTTTTTTTTTTTCTTTCTTTTAATTTAATCAAACTTAGTGCCATTAAGTGTATAGTATATTGGAAAGAAGAAGAAAAAAAAAAATTTTTTTTTAATGTGACGTGTATGTCCCCCATGTGTATTTTCACCATTTATTCGTGTGTTCTTCCCTAATTTTTCTATTCTTATAATTTTTTTTTTTTTTTGCTTTCGAATCATGAGCTCTGACATGTCGTGCAAAGATTTAATAAATTATTCAATACACACACCCACACAGAGATATGGACTAAAAAAATCTCGTATTGTTAAATAAATTTAAAAAATGACGAGTATTTTTTATTTCAATATTTACAATAATAATTAAAAAAATTATAACGAGAAATAAATAATAGAAAGAAAAAAGAATGATAATGATAATATAAAAACGATTGTTTTGTATTTTCATTTTTAGAGTGTAATGTCCATTGTGTGTGTGGTTGCATTTAAATTGCCTCAAGCTTTTTTTTTTCCCATTGCTTTACATTCCCACAGGATTATTGATCCAGGTTTTTCTTTCATCTATTATCCCCTTTTTCCCTTTAACAATTTCCGTCCTATTTTTTTTTTTTTTTTTTTTGTTTGTTTTGCTGTTTTGCTGTTTTTCTCTTTATTTTCCTCTCTACTGTGTGTGCATTCATATAAACATGTAAACGAATATGTGTATGGAAATGCAATGAAATATATTTATACATCATATATAACTCAAACTAACATGCTATTTCACACATACTCTCTATTCATATTTATCATATATGGAAAATTCATGTCATATGTGGATTATTTTATGCTTGACATTTGAAAAAATTTTATGCCACAGTAATCACAAAAATTCCAAATATATAATTTAAAATATTTCAATAATCAAATTAAATGCTCGACATAATTACGTGCATATTTCAATTTCATTTCAACAATAAAAAAGTGAAAATTATAATAAAAATTACTCCAATAAAAAATTGATAATTATAAATATTTCAATATTTAATATAAATCCATGAAAAATCAATTTTCAAAATGATAATAAAATTTTAAAAAAATAAGCAGTAAATTTATTTGTTTAATTTTTTGGGCTTTTTTTTTTTTTTTTTTTTTTTTTTCATTCATTTTTACTATAAATAAATAAATTTCAAATAGTTTACCACGCCAGCTGGCTTTAGTTGGACATGTGATTGTATGATTCCGAATGAGATATGCATTTAAAGTTGTAAGACCCGGGCTTTTACGTAGTGTTGCCTCATCATTTTTCCACACATACGTAATTGCAGTTTGCTCATAAGATACTGTAAAAAATATATAAATAAACAAAAAAACAACAACAGCAACAACGACAACGACAACAGTTTATTTGTAGGTTTTTTTTTTTTTATCCATTCACTATTACATTTTATTTTATTGATAAATTCTTTTACCATTTTTTTTTTTTTTTTTAATATCATTACTCACTGCTTTCAATGGCGAATGAACACTGTGGGTCATCAAATGGAAATATATTAAGTCTACCCTGGCAGGAGAGAATGAGATGGCGTCTGATATAAGAAAAAAAAAAAGGAAAAAAAAAAAAACAAACAAACAAATTAATAACATTCTACATGTCAAGAATGACAAATTTTCTTATAGATACAATTATAGATTGTAATAAAATATGGAATACAATTTATTTAATTAATGTAATTAATTCATAATATTCATCTTCCTTTGTTTTTTTTTTTTTTTTTTACATATCTTTTGTGATTGTTTTGATGAATATATTTTTATTTGAGTAATTATATGATGATTATATTTACTACATACCTCATGAGATAATTGACAGTGCCATTTCTGTATATTCGTAGAGCAAAATGCACTGGAATTAGCGGATCCTTGAAGTCACCGTGCATTATAAAATACGTGTCCGGTAACCAAATTTTATTGTGATGATGTATTGCATTGAGAAATTCATACCGTGATCTGTTACTGTAACGCAAACGTGGATCATGCCATTGTTGTTGCAATAAAAATTCCACCTCATATTTCTGTAAAAAAAAACCAAAAAAAAAAAAAACCAAAAAAGAAAAAAAGTAAATGAATAAATTTACATTTTTGTTATTTATAATATTTTTTTTTTTTTTTTTCCCCCATCTTCTGTCAATTTAAATATACAATAATAATTTTTTAATTTTCAAATATTTATTTATTTATTTGTTACTATTGTTTGTTCTTTTTTTTTTTTTTTAATGAACTTAAAGTGGGTGATGCTTCAATTACCAAACTCGACTCGTCAGGTGAAGCCAGACTTAGTAGTAACACGCTCACGTTTACGGTCAAGGTCCCTGAAACAGGAGAAACACGAGACCGATTATTATTTTTAAATGACGAGGGATAAAAAGTGAAAAAAGAAATGTATATAGATAGATAGAGAGAGAGAGAGAGAGCAAACACAATACACAAACACAGCGAGACATATTGTGACTTTTAACTGGCGCATTTTGTAAAAGAACAAAAAAAAAAAACAAAAAAATACTAAACAAAACCAATAATATAAGCATTGTATTTTTTTTTTTTTTAACTTTCATAACCTCAATTCACATTTATATTCATTTTCTTCCTTTTTATTTATTTATTTATTTATTTATTATTATATGTATTTTTTTAATAACTCACGCAATATCCAAACTCGATATTTTGTCGTGTCATTTTGCGGTTTATATAACTAGGCCACATCGACAATATCATAAGTTTGTGCGTGAATATGAACGATATAAAGAAAAATTTTATGCTGTATCATTTTTTTATTTTTTTTTTTTTTTTTCCATTTCATTATAATCATATTTATTTATTAAATATCATTTTTTGATTTGTAATTTTTTACTTTTTTATTATAAGTAATTTTATTAGAAAATTTATTGATGCCAATTGAAATTGATCGAAATGACCTTTTGAGGTGGAGATTGCGTGAATGTCGATTGTGAATTGTATTTTTTCTTTGAATAAGAAAATTAAAATCAACTTCGTCGACTTGTTCACGCGACGCTACAAAATTTATATTTATCCGTTGTATTTTTTATTTTTTGCAAAAATAAATAAATATACAAGTGTTTGCGTGCATAAAGTAGACAATTTTTAATAGTCACTGTATCATTAAAATATATTTTATTAAAATAATTGATAATTATTAATTATTATATAATTTTAATTCAATGACTATTTCAAATGTTCAATTTATTTTCAATTAATCTTGACTTAACCCTCCATTAAATGTGAAAAATTATTCTATTGCTTAAGCTTATTATATATAAAGCTTTCTCACGTAAGGCCATGCTGTGCACATGCTGCACCAATTTCTACGTTTTATTCCATTTTCATTTCTCTATATATTCGAACAGTAAACTAATAAATTTATCTCTATATTGATTAATTAATTAATTGACGACGAAAAATAGTTTTTAATTCAGTGATATATTGATTTTTTCACTTGAATAATTTGAAATAAAATAAAATAAAATAAAATATTCAAATAATATCCATTATTTTATATTGTTATCAATTATTTTTATATTTTCACACTTGACATTTAATTATTCTCATGTTGAGTGTTTATTTCACTATAAAATACACGAACATTTAAATACGAATATGAAAATATCTTGGTCGGTTAAAAATGTAAAACGAGAAGAATTTTCCTTGATACAGTTGCAAATTGTCTCTCATTTTTTTTTTTTCTTCTTTTACATTTTCCAATTTTCTCCTTTTTTTTTTTTGTTATTTATTATTTTTTTTTTCGCATTAATATTATCGTCTCGAGTTTCTCCACTGTGATGCTTATTCGTTTGGAAAATCGCGAGGTTACATAGACTAACACGTGTACACGTAGAGAAGATTAAGAGCAAGGGTATTATATACAATGTCGATCGTATTATTCCAACAAACGGTTGTAAAATATTCGCACACAAGTGTACAAGTATACACACGAGCATTGTATTGTACTCAACGTTAAAAGACTTTTGAAGCCAAGTGGAAAATAATACCGTGTTCGATACATCAAGTCAAGTTTAATTTTAATGCTCGCATTCATTAACACGCTCGACTTATTTTTTTTTTTTCTTGATAACAAAGAAAAAATAATAATGATAATAATAAATAAATAAATAAAAATAATCAAATGTAAATAATTTATGAAATTAATTGTACGTAATGTTAAATTGATAAAATAAAAAAAATAATAAAATTTCCAGGTAATTTTTACATGCGGATCAATAAATAAATTATGATATAAATAAAAATTTTATCATGGACGAAAATTTTTTTTTCTTATTATTATTATTATTATTATTATTATTATTTATATTATTATTAATATTAATATCATTTGGGTGTATTCTATTATAAGTTTAAGGGTAAGATATGGAAGGACAGTAAATGGGTAGGAGTCACCTCACAGTCGTCGTTTCCGTCTGCTGTTTACTATCTCGGTCTGACTATTACACGCGCACTTTCTGCTACTACTTCGTGTCAAGTTTTATGTATCAACTAACACGATTAATATTCGCATGTATTTCTTAATTTATATATATATATATATATTTTCATAGAATTGTGAAAGAGTTTCACTTCAACCGCGTGTAAAGATTACAGAGATACTTTTTTTTTTTGTTCTTATTTTTATTTTTTATCGCACGCAAACTTTGTCTGATCAGGTGTATCGATGCATAAATATTTATTTAAAAGCACCATCAACAATTAATTAATGTGCAAAGATGATATAATTGTATCAACAAATATTTGCATCATAGAAAAAAAAAAAGAAAAAAGAAAAAAGTGAATACTCTTAAAGAAAACATTTTTATTCATTGATTTTTTTTTTTTTTTTTTTTTTTTTCATTTAAATTATTTGTTCAATAAAACCACAGAATTTTTTTCTCTTTCTTTTTGTCTCCTGTTAAATTCACTGATAAAATATTAAATAAAAAATATTTTCTTGTAGATAAACATTTAATTGAAAACACAGATAAATTGGTGAATTGGTAGTGGATCAAAATAAAATTATATAAAATTAAAATAAATAGTGACACGAAGGTCAAGAAGAATTTTTATTTTCAAACAGGTGAATTTTTTTTTTTTTTTTTTCAAATTGTTTTTATAAATTAAAAATTTTAGGACGGACCGCGAAGGTGAGTGCGAAGGTGTTGGTGCGGCGTGTAGTGGTTATTGTTCTGGTTGTTGTTCTGCTTAAAGTCGTTAGGGATCGTTGACCGGTTACTCCGGTTGATTGTGTCGCCAGGTGAGAATAATCCACAGCAAAAATCCGCATCTGTAACACCCAACAGCTCACTCTTGCCCACGTCACATCAGAGAAAAAAAAAAAAAAATCAAATAATAATGAAGTGAAACAATAAAAATAACAAAAATATAAAATAATAATAATAATAATAATAATAATAATAATAATAAAGTGATTGCGAGAGAATGTGTTAATGAGAAAGGAATACAAGGAATAGAATTCATAGTCGGCTCACATTTTCATTTCTTATTCGTCTATTATGTTATTTTGTTTAAATTCAGGTCTTGTGTGTTTCTGATCAATTTTTTTTGGTTTTTTTTTTTTTTTTTATTTCTTCATCTTCTCTTTCTTCTTTAGATTCAGTGAAATATTGAATAAATTAATTATTCATTCATCTAGTTGTGATAATAATTTATATTTATTTCTTATCTCATTTAATTTTTATTTGATGAAAGAATAAGAAACAGAAGATAAAAATTGGTGTAAAAATTTGAACAGTAAATTTCCCAGAGGCGATGGATAACGGCGTACAAAATTTCTTTTTCTTCCTATATCTATATATTTTTTTTCTTTTTTTTTTTCTTTTCTTTTCTTTTCTTTTCGTATGACTCGTTTCTGTGAAATTGGGTCAAACCCTCAGGCCAACAGAATTTTAATGCTAACAGTCATCTTCCGCTTTTTCCTACCCTCTCTATTCGGTTCTTGTCCTATCCCATGTCGAATATACCATTACGTTACTGCTACAGTACACGTCCTCGTGACGGCTAATGAACTGTGAATTATGTAAACTTACCTACGTCATGAAAAAAAAAAAAAAAAAAAAAAAAAAAAAAAAAAAAAAACCCAATATAGTGAAAATTATTTCAAACCTTTTACTTATATTTAGGAAAAAGATAAACACAAATTATATTATCATTGACAATATAAATAATTTTTAATTTTTCCAATTAATTTTTTTGTTTTTTAATATCATCAACTACAAAAGAAAAAAGCTCAATCAGCAAGCTCAATAATTTTGTTTGTTTGTTTGTTTGTTTTTTTTTTTTGCGCGTTGTGCAAATTTTAATTTTATTTTAATCCAACAATTTTTATCATGACAAAAAAAAAATAAAAATAAAAAGCTTCTCTCAAAAATGCTACCGAAATATTGTCACATTTTTTTTTTTTTATTCTTTGTGGATTTTGATTATATATAATTATGTATATACGTATCTATATAGCCTGTAGCGGAAGCACCAAAGTGAGAAATTATATCTGTATATAATCAATGTGCAAATTATGGATACTGTGATGGCGATACCAGAAACGTCGTGATGATCTTCAACGTCATAGAATGGAATTACAATTAACCCTTCACTCAATCACGAAAGTTCATACATTATTTGAATATCTAATTTCATTTGCATCTTCTTACATTTTGACAATATTAAATATAAAATTAAATAATAAAAATAAAATCTGTTATTAAACGAACAAAAAAAGAAAAAAAAAAAAAATCTGGATTTATTTCACTTCATTACTTCTCTCCCTACACTCTCCTGTATTGTAACACAAAAAAAAAAAAATTCCCCGTCTCTTCCTATCGCGGTAAAAAAATCTAATCATGAAAAAAAAAAATCACCAGGACGTTTTTGGTTTTTTTTTTTTTTTTTTTTTTTTTTTTTTTGTTTACTGCTTATCTCCGCCTACTAAATCAGCTTCATTCATGACGTTTAATAATATATTTGGATATTCATCGTGTGCTGTGTTATTTATGGGCGCGCGTAGCAATGGATTTTAGCTATTTTTTCTCTTCTGAATTCAAATACTAGAAGAACTGGAAAAAAAAAAAAAAAAAAAAAAAGTATACAAATTTTTTTTTTCCTTCATTTCTTTGAAGTTTCTCCATATTTTTTTTTTTTTTTTTTTTCTTTAATATTTTCTTTGCTCTTTCAGGACGTGAATGGAATACCCTTTCGACGAGATGTGAGCAGTGAACTGTGGTTGTGTCGTGCTGATGTGTGATGGTATTGGTGCCGATGATGTTGGAGTTGGTGCTGAGGTTGTTGGTTAATGGGTTGGTCATTGGATGGTATTTCATGATGATCAGGAATGTAGTCGTCTTGACGGGTGTGGGGCGGGGGCCGCAGTGTACCTTGAACAGGTGGCAGTAGTCTTTTATCATAACGGGTTGACATCAACAAATTGTCCAATATTTCCTTGTCCGATTTTCCCTCTTCAAAGCTGCAATACAATTTAATTAACGTGTAACGTAAAATTAATAATTATAAACAATCACAATATCCATATTGAGTTTGAATAATTCACATTCAATTATTTTAATTAACTGAAATAAAAATTTAATCAAAGCTTTTTTTTTTTTTTTTTTCTTATATAAATAATCTATTGCCTAGTAATAATTTAATAATTTCAAAGTTGCCAATTCTAATAATTAATTTTCTATTTATTTATTTATTTATTTATTTTTTTTTTGTTTAGTTCAAATACGTACATATCTTCAGAGCGAACGAAGGTGGCGAGGGTTAGGGCCAGAGTAAGAGCACAGAGTGTGGTGAGAATAAAGGAATTTGCAAATGAGGCGAGAGACAGCGAGAGAATGGGTGATAGGCGGCCACCACCACCCGCATACCGCCCTAGCGCCGCCCAACCCATTCTATGTCATCTGAAACATATAAATAAACATTGTAAACATGTAATTAAATATTCATCGATTTATTTCAACATCAGTGGATAAATAAATATCATGATTTTCAATGATAATACACGACTTTAATTATATTAAATGTTTTAATAGCAATTTCATAACTTGATGATAAATTTTAAATTATATTGGTACAGATAAAAAGCTTTTTTATTCATTTATTTATTCATTTATTATTATTATTATTATTATTATTATTATTATTATTATTATTATTATTATTATTATTATTATTGTATAATTAATTGGAGTGGTGTTGATAATAAAATTGTGAAGTGATGATTTGTTAAAATTGATACTTTGTAAATGTGAACATGAGAATGGGCCATTCAAAGTCATGATGATAAATTTACTCACTGAAATCAGGCACTCAAGTTTTAATGTAATCTGTACTTCATCCTTTTGCTTTCAGTTCTTCAGTCAAGAGAGAATTACCGTGACGAAAAGAGGGTGAAAGTGAGATGAGCGAGGGTAAAAGAGCAGGAATGATTTTCATGTCGTTGAACAGACACCGAGTGTGGTTACTTGTGACGTTAGAGTTATAGGATCAGAGTGATAGAAGATTTTGGAAACATCAAATAAAAGCGTGAGGATAAACTTGTCCATCAAGTTTTCCTAAAGTAAAATTAACGTCATATCATACTCGATGGCATTTTAGCATGAAGTTATGATATTGTAAACTTGTACATAATAAACTAAGAAGCCAACGAAGTTTATTCAGTTGAAACACGACAAAGTTTATGAACATTATCGTTATTGTTGTCATTCAAATATTCAATTTGAGTGTTTGAAAAAATTTACTTCATCACTTTAAACATGCACCAATGCAATACTCGTTGATGACATAAACTACTCAACAGCACGACCTTCATTTTGAAGCCTAAAAAATGTTTTTTAAAATTTTCTTAAACACTCGAGTATTTATTGTAAGTAGATTTAAATTTTATTTATATTGATTCAATTAATTTTATATTATCAATATTGAATTTATTGTTTAATATTATTTTATTATTTTATTTCAGTAATTGTAAAATTACTTGTGGAAATACAAAATTACATAAATGGTCAGTGATATTTGTATAAAGGTAATGTATAAACAGACAGACACGTATCGTATTGAATAACGTGTGTATCTACTTGCCAATATTGGTATCATTGAACAATTCCCTTGGCGAGAGTCTACATATATAGAATATCACAATAGTCAATAGCCACCATCAAGGGAACAATTATTCCAACCATGAGATATCTATATTGATCATACGATTATAAAATCCAATCAATACCATAAATCTATTTTATTTGATATCGTAAAATAAATAATATAATCAATCATGACAATTTACTTATACTACATTTGAGAATTTTCATAAAAAAAAAAAAAAAAAAAAGGAAATTGTATAGCCTGAATTAACTTTTTTTCTTTATATCGAGTTGGCTTTTTAAAATGAGGCCAGAGGGTGTATGCTCGCATATATTACAGTGTCGTGATTTGTACCCTCAAGCATATACTTTTCCTTTTTTTTTTTTTTTTTTATTTATTTTTTATTTATTCCTCTCTTTCATACTTCAAAAGTGACAATCTGATTTTTATTATTTCTCTTCACTCTTTTTTTTTTTTGTATCACAATTAAAAAAGAGAATAATTTCTTGTTGATTTCTCGGTGTGGATGTGTGTGTCTGTAGTGAGTAGAAAAATACAGAGGAAAAACAAAAAAAAAAAAACAAAAAAGGAAAAAAATAAAACAGGTAACATGAGTAATTTGAAAATTCTCTGGAAAATGTGTGGCCGATGCTAATTGTCAGTATATAACAGTAGACTACGCATTCACATCCACGTAATCATGAGCATCACGGTCGTTGGAAACAGACAAAAGCCCATCTGTTTCTCTTCTTTTTTTTTTTTGTTTGTTTGTTTTTTATTTTATTATTCACTATCTTTATACACCAGAATAAATACATGATGAATTGTTGTATTGACCAGTGTATTGTGATTATTAAAAAATATAATAAAAATTAATTGATATAATTGTTATTTGATTGACTTATTACCCAGTGACACAGTTTTGATATTTTATAAAAATAAAAATTTTCTATATTTAACCGTAATAAATATTGATTTTTAAATGTTTGCATCCGTGTTCTCACATGCACGCACATTCATTTTATTATTAGACAAACAAATAATATTAAAAAACATCAACAGCACCGATGAATTCAATTGAAATATAAAATAAAAATTCAACGTTCTATCAATTAAATTGTAAATTGAAATAGTAAACAAAACAAAAAAAAACAAAAACAAAACAAAATATATATATATATAGGGAAAACAAACAAACAAACAAATCAATGGATTAATATTGACCTAGACCCAATGAGTGTAATCATGATATTCTAATCTTTCTCGACGAACCTCACCCTATAACCCAAAGACATTGGAACTCATTGTTGGATAGGAAATCAACGGAAGAATCATTGACTCAACGGATTTAACTTTGACTGTATACGATGTTTTATCACGCAAACGTTTGCCTAACAAAAGCTGAATTTCGATCCAAAATTTCATTGTGTATATGAAGTATTGGATTGTGGCGTCTACAGGTCTGGGTCGTTGGAGTACTCAATGGTGTTAGTGTAACGCCAAGTGAATTGAGGGTCAGTTTACCACGATGTGGTTTTAACTCAACATCGTAAAAATTCTTTTATTCATATGCAGTAGTTAACAATTCACATTTGTACATTACTTCATCGATATATTGCCAATCAAACAAATTCAAACTATATTGATCCCGCTATATCACTCATTATCGACAATTCCTACGTGGATATATATGATCTCCAATATATTCACTTTGAACAGTTACTTTGGCAAATTGTTCAAGTGCAGGAATTATTTTACAAAATTTACTCTGTATCAATGATATTTATATCCGTTCAAACTTCAAATTCCAATGTGACTTGATAGAAATAATTTGAACTGGGCAAAATGAGCGGGTCTTTTTGTTTGATGGTTTTAAGGCAATGCTATATCACCAACCCCACGTACAGCTGATGCCGTACGATCAATACCCAAGGCGTTGCGGCATACCGTGGAATATATATATGTGTCAGGTCACGTGTCCCCTCTCTCTCCTCTCCCTTTACATCCCGTGGCTTTGTCCTAGTCTATGAACCAACTTCATTCTCATATCTGCGAAAACAAAACAAAAAAAAAAAAAAAAAAAACCCACTTCCTCTTGTTCTTTTTAATGATATTTTGTCATCACATGATACTTGATAAATAGGAATTATCTTTATTTTATATTTTACATTTTGTATTTTGGTATTTTGAAATTTTTTAAATTTATTTCTTAATTAAATTCAATTTATGTTTACGTGTGTTGTAAAATTTTATCATTAATTATCATCAATGAAATTTTGATGAATTATTTATAATGATATTGTATGTATTTTTTTTTTTTTTTTTTTTTTTTTGATAATTATGTTGGAAAATAGTAAAATATTTTATTCAATTATTTTTGTATTAATAATATCGTGTTGTGTTTTCATTGAAATCACCAGGTGAAATTTTCTTGTTAACGATAATCCTGTGATAATGCGTTGAAGAACGTGATGTTAATATGAAAGTGAGTTTGAAAGTAAAAGAATTTGAAAACTGTTTGTATGTATCAATATCATGCGAGTGTGATATGATAGAAGAAACGAAAAAAAAAAAAAAAAAAAAAAAAAATGAAATCATAAAGAAGAGAAAATCCGTAAAAATTTACGATTTTTTTTACTTCAAGTGGATTTTTTTGTTTTTTTCTTTTTCTTTTTTTTTATGGAATTGACCTAGTTCTTTCTGGTATCCAAAGACACACAAAGACCATAAACATACACGATATATCCTCGCAATTTTATGTAATTCCAAAATCTCTTTTGTACAGTGTATCATTTGAATTCAAACAAATTCACACGAGAAATCCAACTCATGTTAAAATAAAACGACAAACAAATCATGTATATAATATTTATATTGATGATTGATGTTTATCTTTATCATTTGGTGAGAAAACACAGAAAAATTGGACATTTACATTTGTCTCAAATCGAAAATTACACAAATCCTTATGCATATACTCCATCTACAACTGTATAAAACGAGATTGAAGCGGAGCTTTTGATCAATTGAACTTAACTTTGAAAGGCTATCACACATACACCAAAATATTCATCTGGTTGAAGTATTAAATACAAGAGATCAAATAATTTTTTTCAATAAATATTATCAAATCAATCACTGTCATGTATTTATAATTGAATCAAATAAATATCCAATCAAATTTATACGATTCAATCAATAATTATCATTAAATTAATTCGATAAAATATAGTGTAATCATAAAGACTAGCGATTGATATTTTAGGATGAATAAACAAAGAGGATGTTGTGTATATTTATGAATAGGCAAAAATGACTTTTGTATTGGATACAATTAACCACTAGAGGTGTATACTCGACAAGTTTTTACTCTTTTCCAATCGATCAACTTCATAAATAAACTTGAAAGAAATCATTAACTATAACTAATTCAATAAAGAAAATTGATTTTCACACGTTTATTCACCTTGATATAAAATCTATAACTCGATAAATAATAAACGCAATAATTTTTTTTTCTTTTTTTTTTATTAAACAAAAAAAATAATAAAAAAAATAAAAAAAAAGAACTAGAACATACCTTAGTATTAGAAGTTTGACCGGTCGCAATGAACGAGACAGATTGACGATGTGATTGTGTTTTACCCTTCAACTTTGGCACCCTCTCATCTCTCTCGTTTAATGATCGTTCTCTATTTATCCCACGCACTCTCAATCGCACATCTAGTTAAGTGCCAATGTTAATAAGGAGTCAATCACTTTTTTCGTTTTTTTTTTTATATCTCTCTTTCTCTCTCTCTCTCTCTCTCTCTTTATCTCTTTTATTTCAATTCTATGTTGTCGTCACTGCTGTCAACATTGAATTACAATTTTCCTAATTTTAATTCCTGAAACAATTGAATATTTTATTGATTATATATATATATATATATATATTTTTTTTTTATGTATTTCTATTGAAAATCAGGTTGGAATATTGTGAAAAATATTAGGGTTCAGATGTAATATAAATCTCCGTGATAAAATTTCTATGACAAATTTATTGAACATAAGCAAAAGAATTTTTCAATTTAACACCGTATTGTTTTCATGATAGATTTATTTTTTATTTTTTTTTTATATATATATATTTTATATTTTCACACGAGTTAGCCGAATGAGCTTTGAAGTGAAAAATTGTATATACATGAAAACAAAAAAAAAAAAAAACAAAAAAAAAATAAATAAATAAATAAATAATAATAAAATTAAAATAAAATATTTAAAGAAAAATAACCGAATAATTTGCCAATAGTTTATTTTACGATACCAATGAAATTGTTTCATGAATAAACATAAACGTTTTAATATTGTTCACTACATTTACTATAGTCCATTTATTTACCATTGAGCTATCTATGGAAATTGGGGTCAATTCAATAAATATATATATATATATATGTAGTGGTAGTGTTTGTATAACATGTGTAGTATCTAACCTATCGAGTTGACAGGAGAGGGTAATCGAGTCATCGTAACTTCTGGCAGTTTGTCGCGACAAACAACAGAGAGACGATATTTCGCTTTGCGCCAACTCATCGTTGTGAAATAACGTATCGTATCAACAAATATAATAGTAAATAAACGGTGAGATAGTCGAAGAGAAATAGAAATAAGTGGAGAGGGAAAAAAAAAAAAAAAACGTATATATATATAAATATACACACGAATGCGCGCGTCGATTGTAATACGACATTAAATTGCCGGTGTAGCGCCGGTTATTTATAATCCACCGTGAACGCGCCACGAGGTTTACATTCAACACCGGTCACTCTACAACAAGGAGGTGCACTAGTATCACGATGATGAAGGGGTAAAATAGGGAAACAACGTCACCGCGGTCGAAGATGGGTGGTGAAACAGAGAATAGCAAGATTGGTGTGGAGGGGTGAGGGGGAAGAGAGAAAGAGAGAGGTCACACGAGAGTGATGGGTGTTTAGTTGCAACCCCCATCGGCCTTGGCCCCATGCTCCCATTTGTGTGCATGCATCGGCGAGTTATTATGATTCTGTGTGTGTGTGTGTGTGTGTGTGTGTACACTTAAATAGTCAGGTGACGTTTTTTTTTATTTTTATTATGATTATTATTATTTTTTTTTTTGTTTCGGTCCTTATTCTGTTCAATTCAATCATACGTTGATGAGGATATTAATGTATATACAATTTATAAATGTTTTGTGTTTGTTTATAAAATTGAATGGAAATTTTATTGATTAAAATGCGTAAGTTCAGAAATGAAAAATAATTATATGAATTTGAGAAAATTTTTTTTTTTTTTTTCTGTTATTTGAAATAAATTTTGTTATGTGAGAAGATGAAAGATTTTTTTTTTTTTTTTGATTTATTTGAACAAAAGAATATTTGGCTCTCGTGTTTTTTAAGTTTTTGTTTTTTTTGTTTTTGGCATCTTGAGTAGTCTGAAAAGTTTTCTATTGCAACTGGAGACTTACTCGAGTTTATTTTTCCAAGAGAATCATTGGTTTTTCTGTTAATTTTATTTTATTTATATTCTGATTGTTATTTTTTTGATTTTTATTATTTACAATAATTGATATGTGGTGTACGTGAGAAATAAAAAATTGATGGATAGATATGGAAAAAATGACAATTGATCGAGATATTATTTTTACATTGCATGAGAATTTATGCAATAATATAATTAAAAAATAATTTTGTACAATTTTATGAAAGTAGGATCAATTACGAATTTTATGCAGTTAAATATTCATGATTATTTTGAGAATACAGTGAAAGAAAATCACAGAGTATTTTAATTGCAATTGATTCGTTATTTGCACTCGTTACACAAACTTCTTAGTTTTTTTTCTTTTTTTTTTTTAATTAAAATCTTCGGTAAAACGATTGTCGGAGTCGTCCTTTATTTCGATACTGAATTCGTCAATGTAAATAAGGATTTTTAAAAGTAAAATTATTTTGGAATAAAATAAATTTTTTAAACTAGAACAAATAAGTCATTCTACCTCGAGCAATTTTCCTAATTAAATTTCGTTCATTAAATATTCTTATTTACAATTGAATTTAAAAAAGAAAAATTCCAGAAATTACTTTCAATTTTTTTTTTTTTTTTTTTTAATATAAATTTTTATCATTTTTATTAATTTATAAATACCAGGTGCAATATTATGAAAAATATATTGATAAAAAAATTGGCGCAGTGATGCTATCAATTGACTTATAACTCCAAGAATTTCTCGGTAAATTTAATATTTACCAATCGGTTGAGTCTTTACACATTGTGGAATTATTATCACGTTCTATAAATAAATTAATTTAAAAAAAAAAAAAAAAACCGTAAAACTTCTCAAAATATTTTTCTCTCTTTCTCTATCTCTCTTTTAATTTTTTTCGCCTATATTTGAAGATAAATCCAAAGTTTATAACTCAAGTTTTAGTTTAAAATTGCTATGGCACGATTAAAGAAAAAAAATAAAAAAATAAAATATAAATACAAATAATTTTATTGGCTTCTGTAATTTTTTTTTTTTTTTTTTTTTTTTTTTCTGTGATCAAATAATTGAGTATTGAAGTGTGTAAAGTTTCTCTACACATATTAGAAAAAATACACAATGAATAAAGAATAACTTGTATATATTAATAATCGATAAGATATAGTTAATTGTACATGTAATTTCTAATAATGAATAAATGTCAGTGTGGAAAAGAAAATGTATATACAATGTCACATATATAAATCCAAAGAATAAAAAAAAAAAGAGAAATATAAATATAAACGTCATATACCGCATTATTATTATATATATATAAGCAATGGAGTAGAATCGATAGGATTTCATGGCGCCACTGTTTCTCACTCTTTTTACCTTTCTCTACTTTATCATTCTATCCTTCTTATTTTTATTCCATAATTACGTTTTTACTCACAACCTTCACCTAGTCACTGGTAACATCTTTCCAATCGAGTAAATAAAAATAAAAAATAAAAAATCTCTTGCACTGACGTCTGAATGAAAGTGAGACAAAAAAAAAAAAATAATAATAAATTAAATATGCAAATTTAAATTGTCAAATCTAATAAATTATTGAAATTTTTTTCTTTTTTTTTTTATCAAAAAAAAAAAATAAACCATTTTTTATCTGATGACACTTGACGAATATTATTACAGTCAATAAATAAATATGTGTATGCGTGTGTGTGTGTGTGTCTGTGAAGATAAAATAAAAAAATGGAAATACCCATATCAAATATTTTTACTGTATTGATAAATGATATTTTATAAATGTACATATGTATATGAAGAAAAAAACAATTTTTTTTTCCTTTTTTTTTTTTTTTAATCAATGAAATAATCTTGTATCAATATATTGATCGATAATATTGTGGTAAATTTGAAATTTTTTTTTTTTTTTTTTTTTTTTATCAACTCAATCATTTCATAATATAATTCTCTGGAAATTATTGATATGATTTTTTTTTCTTTTCTCAACAAGAATTAAATACAAAATAATTAAAAAAAAAGAATAAATAAATATGTAGAGATTAAAAAAAAATTTTAACTCTTGAGATAAGACAAATATTGAACGGAGATTTAATTCAATTTTTAAAAATTTAATTTAATTCAAATAAGATATTATATTTTGATGGTGATGTTTGATAGGTCGAGGACGAGTTCAAAACAATCGTAACACAATGAGTTTAAAAGGGCCATGAATATATATATATTTGTTTTTTTCTTCTCTTGATAGTCGTACGACCGTGACGCCAACCGTATCTTCTTGTGCCAGTCTAGCCGATAATATTATATCGTCTATCAATAAAATTCACTCTCTACAAATATATATATATATATTTTTTTCCTTACTTTGACAAACTTAATTTATATAGATTTATTATTTTCATTTCATGTTATTATTTCTAATCATTTGAATAATTTGTCTTTCTTTCTTTCTTTCTTTTTTTTTTTTTTTTTTAATTTAAATTTTTCGAGTTCATCGATCTCCATCCCAAGTCAATAAATACAAACATTTTTGATCGGTTCACTCGACCGAGAATTCCGGAGAGAGAATTTCAGTACCGACGAAAAAATTCTATTTGTCCCAGTTGAAAAAAAAAAAAAAAAACATTAGTCATTTTCTGCATGAGACGTTTTTCCAATATATCGTAAATCGTCAAAGTATAATGAATTTTCATTTATAAAAAATCCTCGTTTTTTTTTTTTTTTTTTTTTTTTTTTTCTTCTTTCTGACTAAATAAATTGATTTAGTGTAAACAAAAAAAAAAACTCAACTCAACTCGTGGGTGCTCACGGAGATTCGGGGAGAATATGCCACTAGATGTTGTGACTCCATTTGACCTATATGACATGATATGGAAAATGGCGGTCGAGATTGACGTCAGTGGGCGTCGAAAAAAAAAATTTTTTTTTTTTTATTTTATCATATAAAAAAATTAATAAATATTATAAAAATATAAAATTAATACAACAAAAATTCCTATCAACTAAATTTCTCATTATTCAATTGACATTGAATAGAAATCAAACTAAAAGAGAAAGAAAAAGAACAAAAAAAAAAAAAAAACAAAAATGAATAAATATTATTCACTTTGACAGCTTTTGATAAAAACTTTTCTCGCCTCATTTAAACACAATATACTCAATAGCCTGCGCATTCCTATAACTTGATTGTCAATTAAACGTGTCACTATGAAAAGCATTACACATTATAACTACCCAGTCTATGACAAGAGAGAAAAAAAAAAAAAACAAAAAACAAAAAAAAAATTGTGAGTTGCTTTATACCAAAAATCATTCATGTTTCCGCTTTATCGTTGCAAATGAAAACTCAACGACAATACCATTCAAACTTGCCCTACCTCACCTAGCCACTCAACATTATATATATATATAATTCTTTCATTATTTTTCTTCAATTTTTTCCTCGCTATTGCCTGTCACATTATCAACATTGAAATATCATTGAAGTATAATAAAAAAGATAAAGAAAAAATTCATACAGACAAAATAAATATTTCATGATAATTAATCAATCCTTCAATTAAACGAATGACATGATGATTAAAATTAATAATAATAATAATAATAATAATAATAATAATAATAAAATACATGAAAAATATAATAGAGAGACCCAAATTGTGAACAATACTCGTATGTCTCCTCTTATAACACGCGATTGTAGAATCCTCAATCATGCAATATCACTCTTAAATATGTATATAAAATCGAGCTACACCACACCATATGACAACACACCTCTCACGCTTCGTACAAATTCAAGAGGTTTATGACCTATTTTTGTATATTCATCCAGATCAATATAAAATCAATGTGAATTATTTTTATTTATTTTTTTGTTTTCATTCTATTTACAAATATATTTGTAGCACAGTTATTTTTATACTATCAATATAACTCAATTGTTTATTGATATTTAGATATAATAATGATAATAATGAATATTGAAATATATTTGAATTGTTATTTTTATTCACAATCCCGTGTAAAATTATAAAAAAATGTATAATAGAATTTAATTAATATTCTTCACTTTATTCAGTAAGTACATCATATAAAATATATTTTATATGAATAAAAGGAAAAATAAAAAATAAAAAAAAAACAGAAGAAGAAATGAATAATTAAATGTTCTCATAGTTTTGTTTAGATTATTTTATTTTTGAATTTAATATAAAGTTGATATTAAATGAAACGATGAATATTAGTGAGAGGGTTGGTGGTCTCAGTTAAAAGCTTTTTTTTTTTTTTTTTTTGTTCATGATTTCTCTTATTTTACGTATTTTCTTGACTTTTGTGACCTTTATCTTGTGAGCGAGGTCAAAATGGGAATGCAAACAGGTTGAATTTAAATAGTGGTAGTTTAATTAATTTTTTTCTCGTTTTTTCTGCCAACATTTTATTATATATATGTATTTAATTATGTGTATTGAATGTACACGCGGGTAATTTTCAATCACTTTGTATTTCATTAAAAACAATAATTGTGATGTGATTTCGAAATATACATTAAATTTTCGAATAATAAAAAAATTAATGACTTAACATCTAATGATGATATGAAAAAATGTGATTATCTTTAGTTGAAGTGTTGGAAATTCCAATCTTGATATGATTGAAATCAATCAGTTTGCAATTAAATCAATCTATCACGATTCAAAAAAGATTGAACTGATGTCTGAATAATTTTTGGAAATTGATTGCGATCACTTATATAGTTTGAAAAGTATATAAAGACAATGAATGAGAAATAAAATATTAGTAATGTTGTAATACTGATAGAGACAATGATGTTGAAATTCATTGCATTGACGGTGATTTTAGGAGTGACAAGTGGTACGTAATTTTACAAATGATATTTTTCATTTGATTTGGTAAAAATAAATAAGAAAAAAAAAAAATTTTGTAATTCCAGCCGCTACATACAAACGATGGCCTTTGATACGTCCCAACGGTGGACGTATTGTCGGTGGCAGTGATGTATCAATTGAAGCAGTACCTTATCAAATTAGTTTGTACTATCTAAACTCTTTTATCTGCGGTGGTAGCATCATCTCCGAAGAATGGATTGTCACTGCTGGACATTGTGCCCGCTCACATGCAAGTAGTTATTCAGTTCATGCTGGTTCCAATCGTGCTCAGGGTGGTAGCCGTCATCATGTTGTAGAAGTTATTGTTCACGAAGAGTTTGGCAATAGCTTAAGTCCAGGTTTTGATATTGCTCTAATGCGTGTTGATAATCCATTCGAATTCGATGAGACACGCAAGCCAATACAACTGTACGATCAGGATGAGGAGTCGATACCCGGCGAAATTTCAGTTATTACTGGTTGGGGACACACCAGCCCAAGAGTTAGCCCCGTTTTGCAGTTAGTTGAAGTGCCTATCGTTTCCAAACGCGAGTGTTACGACAATTATATTGATTTTGGCGGTGTTCCCGATGATCAAATTTGTGCGGGATATTCCGAGGGTGGTAAAGACGCTTGTCAAGGTGACTCTGGTGGTCCCTTAGCAATTAATGGACGACTTGCTGGAATAACATCATGGGGAAATGGATGCGCCAAGCCTGGCTATCCTGGTGTTTATACTGAAGTTGCCGCTCACCGTCAATGGATTTTGAGAAATGCTGGTGTATAAAAAAAATTTTTTTTTTTTTATCCGTGTATTATGAATTTCAATATGAATTTAAGTATTGTCAACAATAAATATCTTTGAAAAATAATATAATAGTATGGATAAATATAATATATGTCATTGTCATATGAATTTTTAATTTTAAATCCTTGATATTTCAAATTATCCTTGATATTATAACAAATTCATCTATTATAAATAATAAAAACAAATTTGAGGATTATATTAATTAAATAATTAAATAATTCTCAATAAAATGATTGAATAAACACTGATACTACGATCAAAATTCGTATTGATTTATTTATCAATGTAGATTAAATTGTAGCATCGTTGATCAAATCGAACGCATATTATTATTAATATGTACAATTGATTGTTCCACTTGATTTATTGGAAATTCCAATCTTGATTTGATTAAAGTGGAGAGGAACTAGTGTTACATTACATTAGTTCATAGAATTCCAATTGATAGCGAGATAAATCACGTGTGAGGATAACAATCGTATGTAATTGTACAGATATATAAAGACGACATTAATGAAATAAGAACTTAGTAATAATTGTTGTGTCACTTGAACGACAGTAAAATGATCAAGTACGTGGTACTAGTAGCAATTGTCACTGGGACAATAGGTAAATTTTATTATTATTCAATTTATTAAAATTATTCATTGTATTAATGATGTGTTGAAATTTCAGCTACGCCCCTCAAGTCATTGTCTTCGAAAACTGCTACTAATAGTGGTCGAATTGTCGGTGGTCATGATACAACAATTGAAAATGTTCCGTATCAAGTGAGCTTCCAACTGTTTGACAAGGCATATTGTGGTGGTAGCATCATCTCCGATGAATGGATAATTACTGCTGGCCACTGTGCTGATAATTCTCCGGATGCTTACACAATTCGCGCTGGCAGTACCAATGTCAATAAGGGTGGCAGTGTCCACAATGTCAGTCGTATTATTCAACATGAAAATTATGGATTTTCTGATGGTCTACCGAAGAACGACATTGCACTTATTCAAGTTGTT
The DNA here is from genome assembly GCA_963920625.1 of Dinocampus coccinellae. NCBI lineage: Eukaryota > Metazoa > Arthropoda > Insecta > Hymenoptera > Braconidae > Dinocampus > Dinocampus coccinellae. The sequence continues at coordinate 3,013,798 of OY987190.1, read as the reverse complement.
CAACCATTTGAATTTGACAGTACTCGTCAATCTATACCACTATTTGATCGTTATGAAGATTCAACGCCAGGATCTGATGCAGTAATTACCGGTTGGGGAAATACATTACAAGGATTTCCCGATACACTTCAATTAGTTAAAGTTCCCATAATATCCAAAAGACAATGTCATATTAGTTATTTGGAAGTTGGTGGTCTGCCAGAAAATCAAATTTGTGCTGCATATCCAGAAGGTGGTAAAGACGCTTGTCAAGGTGATTCTGGTGGTCCATTGGCAATTAATGGACGTCTCGCTGGCATCACATCATGGGGAATAGGATGTGCCAGGCCTAGTTATCCTGGTGTTTATACTGAAATTGCCGCTCATCGATCATGGATTAAGCGCAATATTAATATTTGAAGCTACACGGATTTTTATTTATTTCAAAATTTTACATGTATTCATGTTTTACAATGAATAAATTTTATTCAACATATATTTATATTCAAGAGGAATATCAACATTTATTTTTATACCTTTATTTTTCTCTTTTATCTGTCGTATTTAAATTTATATTTTTTTTTCCTATCGAGTTGATATTTAAAAGAAAAAAAAAACGAAATGTATGAAAAGCATAAAGAGCCTCATTTTCAACTCTTCTATTATGTCATCTAATTTTTTTTAAACATCCTGGTGTGGGTGAGTGAGGTCAAGGGGGCGTGTAAAAAATAAAAATGGATTATTCAACAAAACTTGAGTATGGAAAACGTAGAAAATACAGTTATCCTCCCAGTGGAATACGTTATGCCTACTCATGGTTTCTGATATAACTTTTTAGTTTTTATATTTGCCCACTTTCCCTGTTCCAACATTACCCTGTAGTAAAGAGAATAAAAAAATACACTCACAAAAAAAAAAAAAAAAAAAAAAAAAACTACTACCACCAAGATAACTAAAATGAATCCCAGTGGGTCACATATAACAAAAACTTTAACTCTATGAATTTATCATTCACTGGATATCTCACGTTCAGTGTTGAATTGTAAAAATTTTTCATAACACAAAAAAAACATTTAACAAATTGATTTATAAACAAATAAAAAGTGCCAAAAATATTATCGTTATTTTATAAGTTTATTTATTTTGTTCTTTGTCATATTTTTTTTTTTGTCACTTCCTGTACGTCCTGAATTATTTCAATATTGATCAAAGTGATAAGTGAGTATTGGCGTTTTATTTTAAGTGAAGTATTAGCAAAGTCAAGACAAGAATAAAATACATTCACTTTTATCTGTATTGATCTTTTATTTTTATTATTATTTTTTTTTTCTTTTTTGACGGTAAGATATTAGTGAATTTTAGTTATTTTAAAATCGAAACAGGAAATAGCAATTAGAATGATTGCTATCATGACATTACAATCAAATTATATGATATGATGGTGATATATATATATACATATATCTATAAATATAAAGACATATGGGGATTGTAATAATCAATCATCATTGGGAAACGTTAAAATGATGAGAGTTTTTGGTCTGAGTTTTATTTATATCGCAATTGCAGTCATTGGTGAGTATTAATTTGATAATTACAATTTTTATAGTTTAAATTTATTGCAAAAATTAATGATTTATCTTATTGTTTTTCAATTTAGCTAAAAAATCAGAAGTATACAGTGATATAAAATCACGTACATTTGGTGGAAATGAATTATCAAATATAAAAAAAGCTCCTCATCAAGTTAGCATTCAATATTGTGGAAAACATGAATGTGGAGGATCTATAATCGCTAAAGATTGGATTATTACTTCAGCTCGTTGTGTACGTAAACGAAAATGTTGCTATTCAATACGTGTTGGAAGTCTTCATCATAATGAAGGTGGTACAATTTATAAAGTAGCAAAAATTATTATTCATGAGTATTTTAATATTGACACAAATGGATTTGCTGTAAATGACATTGCTCTAGTATATCTAAATGCATCTTTAATATTTAATTCTGTCTGTAATTCTATTGCACTGGCCAATATTAATGGAGTTATTTCATCCGGTGGACATATAAATATCTACAGCTGGAATAATTCAATATCGAGTGAACATTCAATTCTTAAAATTTACAAAACTAAAACTATTGGAAAAGACACGTGTAATACGATTTATGAGAATTACGGTGGGATCTACGATAATCAGGGTTGTGTTAATGATCATCATAATAGAGTGTCACTATGTCCATCTGATGTCGGTGGGCCAATTGTTTACAAATCTCTTCTATTTGGAATTTTATCTCGGATAGAGGATTATGGACAACGGAAATATCCCTATATTTTTACCGAGATCACAGCTTATCGAATTTGGATTAGGCGCCATTCTGGAATATGATCTCAACGAGATAATAAATTTTTTATTAGTGTCTAAATATCCATTAACCCAAAAGATATACAACTAATTAGATATAATAATACTATAGTAAAATGCGAACAGAGGAAATAAGATTAGCATTATATTATATACCTTGAATCTGGTTATTTTATTTCAATAAAAAAAAATATATATATATATATATAATAAACTAATTTATTATTATTTTCATCACGGTGATAAATTAATCATTGATATACAAGACTAATTTATATATGTGCGTATGTGCTAATCAATAGATACTGTGAACATTGTTAATTAAATTTATTATCATGGTTATAAAAACAAAAAAAAAAACAAAAAAACAAAAATAATAAATCGTGCCGGTGTTGTGAAATCAATCGTATTGATTAGAATCATTTTTACTGATTTCAGTTTATATAAATGAATAAACCAAAGAATTTTGAGTCATAGTGAAGAGAATCATTCAATTCTGAACAATGTTCAATGCAATTGTGTTAATAAGTATTGTGACGTGTGTATTTGGTGAGTTTGGAAATATTTAATAATTTATTTTTGATTGAATAAAATAAAAATTATCGAGATAATTATTAATTTATTTAAATCCAACAGTAGGAGCTCGAGTTCCTCATGAATCAACACGAGTTGTAAATGGTACATTTGTTAATATTACTAAAGCACCTTACACTGTCAGTGTTCAGGAAAATAATATCCATATGTGTGGAGGTAATATCATCTCCAAAGATTGGGTTATAACAGCAGCACGTTGTGTTCCTGTACTATCAAACAATTATACTGTACGCGCTGGTTCTACATACTACGATCAAGGTGGATCAGTTCATATAGTTGATAAGATTGTATTACCACCGGGATCAGCTATGAATAAGTTTGGATTTCAATTGAGTGATCTAGCATTGCTTCATGTCGCATCACCATTTATTATAGATCAAACGTGTAAGCCTATTACACTTATAGCTGGCGATGCTGAACTCAAGCCAAACTCTGTAGTGTCAATTTATGGATGGGCAAATATTGCCATGATGCCACCGCCAGGACTTCACTATCTCACAACATCAGTTATTGTCAAATCTATTTGTAATTCAACATTTAGTGAATTCTCGGGTATTTTTGATAATCAAAGTTGCGTTTCAACGAATAATTTATGCCGTAAAGATTCTGGTGATGGGCTCAATTACAATAATGTACTGTCGGGTATTGTTTCATGGTCTGAAATTTGTGGTAATACCAGGTATAAAAGTATTTACACTGAACTCGCACCGTATCGCTACTGGATACAACGCACAACTGGCGTTTAAATGAAAATATTGTATTGCATGTAAATAAATATTGAATGTAATTGTATGACATTTCGAATATATATATATATATATTTTTTTTTTGTCTGTATGAATATTTTCACTGTGGTAGTACAGAATATATAATAAATATCTAATTAACATAACCTAATTAAATGAAGATAAAGTTCAATAATAATCGCACGTGCTTATTTGGAATAAAATTCAGGTAGAAAGGTAATTAATAATTGAAATTTAAAATAAACTCAAATAAATATTATCAGTTAAATCTCAATTTGCTTCGGGGATTTTATAATTATATGATGTTTACATATACTTTCTATGATAAGAAATTCCCTCGTACCCAGATTACTTAGGTAGTAAAAATAAAATATACAGTTAATAACATTTTTTTCGAATTATTTGGACACTCGAAGATTTTAGTCGTTAATCAAACTGGCAATGAGGAACACAAAGAAAATACTATTTTTGATAGTCGTTGTGTTTACTGTTCTAGTACCAGGTAAAATTTCTTCATTAAAATTAAAAAAAAAAATTGTTATTTTAAAATCAATTATATAATTGAATGATTGTATTATTAAAAAGTTATGAAAAAAAAAAAAAAAAAACAAAAGAAATAATAATAATTACAGTGAATTGTGATGATTTCATGAAGCATCCACGGAGAAAACGATTGATTCGTGGCAATGACACTCCAATTAGTAATGTGCCCCATCATGTTAGTATTGAATTTAATAATATTCATGTCTGTGGTGGCAGTATCATCAATAACTATTGGATTATTACGGCAGCGCATTGTATAGTGAAATGCAAAAATTTATATCGAGTTCGTGCTGGTAGTTCATTCTCGCTCATTGGTGGTTCACTTCACACCGTTCGAGATATCATGAGGCATCCAAAATTTTACAGAGATTTTAATAATCATCTGCATAATGATATTGCATTAATAAACGTCATTGAACCCTTCATATTTGATAATTACCGTCAACCTATACAGCTCTTCAATTATCTCGAGCCAACTCCACCTACTGGAACTATTGGAATTGTTAGTGGATATTCCAGACCCATTGATTCATTATCAAGAAGAAAAATACAAACAGTTTTTCTACAAATAGTTTCAAAAGTTTTATGTGATCAGTATTACAGAAGGCAAAATGGAATTCCAGAAAATCAATTTTGTGCACGTTCACCAGAAAATAAAGATTCATGTACAGGTGATTCTGGCAGTTCTTTTGTAGTTAATGGTCGTCTTCTTGGAATTGTTTCATGGGCTTTAGGATGTGGTATTGATCGATTTCCTGGTGCATATACAGAAGTTGCACCTTATCGTTGGTGGATTGAAATGGTTATCAGTAGATTTCAATATGTGACAATAATTCCATATGACTATTATTCCAATAGTTATATATTATATAATATATTATATTAACTTACATTTAAAACTATTTTATATAATTGTATTTTGTGTCAACAATATTCAGTCAACTGGAAATTTATAAAATTTTCTAATTAATTACACACAATATTGTAAATAATAGGTTCCTCGAATGTATATAATATGTATAAAAATTATTTTAATAGATAAGATAATTATATTTCAATAGTACACTATATAAAAGTCATTATGCTGATTTTAATCATTTAAAAAATATGATAAAATTGATTACTCAAGTCAACTATATCTAAATTTCATTGCAGTTATATATATATATTTTTTACAAAGATTATGTTATCACTTGGTGAGTATAAATTTAATAATTTATCCGTGTTATCACAATCAATGACAATTTTTCACAAGAATATGATGAACTATCCAGCAATAATCATTGGTGTGGCCGGTTTGGCTCTAGGTAAGATGACATTCAAGATCATTTCATCTAAATGCAAATTTTTTTATCGCTATTTCTTCACGCTCTATCCCCAGTCGTCTTTACTTTTTGTCTATAGAAAATTCTGCAGTTCTAAATACCACTTGAATATTTATTGAATGTTACTTTTCCTTTATACACCTACCAAACTTATTATCTAATATAACATATATTATTTTTCATTCATTCATTCATTCATTCATTCATTCATTTATATTTTATTCTATTGATAATTACATTTAAATATTAATTATTTTTCCATTAGTATTTTCAGAGTCTAAAAAACTGATGAGCCCAACAACAAAATTCCAATTAAAATGTCATAAAAAAAAGTCTGAAGAAGATGTTTAATTAATTCAATCTACATTGAAGATTCATATCATACTAATATTATGTAATTAAATTCATTTCAATAATATTGATTTGTATACTAAATACATTTCATTAATTAATTTACAATTGTCATTCTGTACTTACTTGATATTTGAATTAAATTTATTACAATAAATTAAATTTACTTTGTATTGTATTGATAATATTACTGTGTTTAATTAATTTATTGAAATCAATTTTTTCCCATATATCATTTGAAATTTTATCTATTTTCCAAACACAATTCATGCCATATCTATCAATGCACTGTCTTTGTTCTAATTAACTGATGTATACAACTGTGAAGGCTGTTGTTATGAATACTCAATTAATTCCGCCACACACGGAAATAGCATTGCAAATTAATGTCAATTATATTCTTCATAATACAGATAATAATACTCAGCAAAACGTTCATATTAAACAGTCAAACTCTCAATATGAATTTAGAAATGTATTTATATTATGTTATATCATATATATATATATATATATATATATATATAAGATTATCACAATGTGTAAATTGTTTTTATTAATTGATCACCATCGAAATTTGATAAGATTTTACATGTCAGATTAATATTAATGATTAATTAAAAATATTCCAATTAAAAATTCCAACTACGTCATAAATTGTATTAATTTATATTATTTTAATTGTATTTATTGGATAATATTTATCAATATCAGCAATCAATTGATAGAAAAAAAAAAAAAATTAAATAAATAAATAATAAAAAAAACCACTGAAATCTCATTGGAAAGAATTCGACTTTCCCACTGTCCGATAACAAATTGAATAATGAAAAAAAAATTGTCGCTAATTGTTATCATTCATGATCTAGATTCTGCATATAAATACACCAAAAGTATCACATCATTGTTATATTCAGAGCAAGACAATTGACTGCAGATTGTAAAACATGTTCAAGTGTGTGGTGCTCTGTACTCTCCTCATCATCATTGGAATTGGTAAGTCCATAAATAACTCGTATTATATTGATTTGTAAATGAATATAAATAAAAAAAAAATTTACATCTAATTAATTATAAATATTTTTATTTAGTGGAATCAAGATGGTATCCAAAATTTCATTCACTATCACCAAATGGTCGGATTGTTGGTGGTGTACCAACGACAATTGAGGAAGTACCACATCAAGTTTCACTGCAAGCTCATGGTTTTGCATTCTGTGGTGCAGCAATAATTTCTAAATATTGGGTATTAACTGCAGCACATTGTACATCATACGGTGCAGCAATAATAAAAGTACGTGCTGGTACCACATACAAAGCCACTGGTGGTTCTCTACACAATGTCGTTCAAATAATTAAACATGAAAATTATTCAACCAATCGTCATGGAATACCAGTAAATGATGTGGCAGTATTAAAATTAGAAACACCATTTGACTTTGATGAGACACGTCAAGCTGTACAAATGTTTGATTATCAAGAAGAATCGGTTGAAGGTATTCATTCAACAATAACTGGCTGGGGTGCTGATGCAGAGAGTGGCTCAACAACTGACGTACTCAATATCGTCAACGTTCCAATTATCAATAAAAAAGAATGTGATGAAGCTTATAAACGATTTGGTGGATTGCCTCAGGGCCAAATATGTGCTGCATTTCCTCAGGGTGGTAAAGACGCTTGTCAAGGTGATTCCGGTGGTCCTTTGACAATTCTTGGACGACTCGCTGGCATCGTGTCATGGGGCAATGGCTGTGCACGTCCAGGTTATCCAGGTGTCTATACAGAAGTCGCTGTTTTCCGTCAATGGATTGAAGAAAAAACTCACGTTTAAACAAATGAATTTAATTTATTTGTATATATATATATATATAAAAAAAAAAAATTTTACTTATCGCCATTATAAAATAAATATTTCATTTGATTTATACAATCAATTGACAATTGAATTTATTTATTATTATAATTTTCATTTAAAAAACAAACGATTGTATTTTATAAAACAAAAGAAAATTTATAAATGTGTCGAGTTTGAAAAATAGAGTAAAAAGTTTTTTACAAGTTCTAAAAAGTCGTAACTGTGAAAGTGGGATAAAAGAAAGAATAAAAAAAAAAAAATGAGACGATAACACTTGACGAGAAAATCTATGCAGTTTATTTATATATCTATATTTGATTTATAATATCTACAGTGAGCTAAAGTTGTACAATAGTAGTTGCACTATGTAATTTTTCTGTTTCTTTTTATGCTCAAATCACTTTTTAATATCTCCGACCTGCTATTCATCTTCACAATTCAAATCTTATTTATGTAGGTATGTCATTATGTATAACAAAAATTCCTCATGTAATTCAAGTACAATATCACTCTTTGCTAGTTTCTATCTGTAAAAATGACAAAACTCACAAAACTCGATCAACTGCTGTGGTATTCAAGTACACACGGGGAATCGTGAACGTTCCCTGTGCTACCAGAAAATTTTAAAATTCCCATGAGCGTTGCACTACTCGCAGTTGAATCTAAAACTCAATGTGACACACATTTTTTCTTTTCTTTTTTTTTTTCCTCCCCATCAAACATAAAATTATACTCAATAATAATTCGCTAAAAATTATTAAATAAAAAAATATATAAATTCACATGTAAATAGAAGAATAAATTATTGTTAAAATTATTGATATTATTAATAATAGAAAGAAAAAAAAAAATGCCTGTAATAAATTAAAATGTATAACAATTAAATTCAATATTTATATAGGTTGTGTTGGGTATTTTCCTTGAATGGATCCATGTACTGTTCACAAAGAGGGACATGTGTACCAAGATAACGTAATGGCACTCGTTATACTCAATTAATGATATCATAATGCAGTTGTGCATTTGCTAATATCTAACACTACTATCTAGACACTGCATATAACCCTCGAGATAACGCACGTCTGCTCCAAATTCACCAACTCTATTATATTAATTGAAAAAAGAAAAAAAAAAAAAAATGAATAAATAAATATTAATAAATAATGAATATAAAGAAAAAATTCTGTATTTATTATACCTATTGTCCTTTATCACTGGTACATTGTGTGTGTTTATACTGTATATCTGACTAAATGTTGGCTTGTACTACTGTGTAAAGAGATAAAATCCACTTGGTCACATCATTATAAATGTATACTGAAGAAAAACTCAACAATCCTCAAGTAATATTATACTTTTCTTAAAAGCTTTTGTTATATATATATATATAAAAGAAGTTAGAAAAACAGAGTAAACCATGAGGTGGATGTAATACAAGGGCCACGGCAACATCAACATGAAAGGAATAAGAGATGGAAATTAAGTTGAGAGATTGTGATGAGGAGTAACATGAAGAAGGGAAAGAGATTATTCGTTAGTTGGATAAATGACAAATGTTTCACGTGTATGAAACATTTAAATTACATTAAATTACTTGATGTTTCAATGTGAATATTTGTATATATAAAAATATTCGGGGGGGATGAAAAAGAAAAAAAATACACGTGTACAATTGATCAGATTTAATCGGTTGGTTGAACTTCAGTGTCATCACTTTGCCAACTAACCCCTAGTTCTTTCATGATCCTCCTTTTTCATCTATTTCTTTGTGTGATACACATTTTTTAAAACGCCATGACATTTTTTTATTTTTTCCTTTTTTTTTTTCCTGTTGCTCTGATAAAAATAAAAATCGTATCGATCAAAAGCTTTTTTTTTTGTTTTATTAACGTTGATCAATTCACAATTTATATATCTATTCATTTATTTATTTATTTATTTATTTATTTATTATTATTATTTTTTTCTGTCAATAAACTCACCAAATTGTTTATGCGTGGATCCATTTACCGGGTGTATTTTTGCATTGAATAATTCACTCACAAAATTTATAAATACAAAAATTACAAATACAAAATATAAATTTAAAAGAAAAATAAGTAAAACAAAATAATAAATTGAATTAAATGAATAACAGGTAAATTATTAAACTAAAATAATTAATTTATATCGAAACAAATAATATGAAAATAATTAAAAATCACTTCTATGAAAAAAAAAAAAAAAAAAACACTTGAATATAATTCGCGCAAAATTTCATTTATTTTTCAACGAATTATATGTAAATATTTTTATTCACTATTTTGTATTACAATAAAATAAACAAGACACATATGAAAATAGTTTATAATGTGACAAATGTATTTATTTATATATAATAATACCTGTTTGTATATACGTAATATAAATATACACGTCTGACCGATATAGAAAATGTTTTTTAGTCAATGGATGCTCAAACGTTCGCGGCGACTATCGCACTGAGGGATAGGAAAATTCACTGTGTTCAAAGGGGTGGCTTCTACACCACTGCCACCCCACGGTCGTGTTATTTCACTATAATATAAGGTCGTAGGCGTAAAATAATACAATATAACTGTCTAATGAATGGCAATTCAACTGGTATTATTATTTTTCACTACCAAAAAAAAAAAAAAAAAAAAAAAAAAAAAAAAAAAAAAAAAGAGCAGAAAGAAAAAAAAAATTAAATACTTCAATATATTTATTATTATTGAAGAACTAAAAATAGAGATTAATTATATATATTTTATCTATTGTATGTTCCAATGTTAGTGTTTTATTTTTATTTATGTTCAGAATTGTTGGTAATTGCCTACACAAATGTACATTGATAAGACAAATTCGTTTTGAATTATAAAGTAGCACAATTATTTTTCTTCATTATTATTATTAATTTTTTTTTTTTTTGTTCTGTTCAACTTGTGTCCCTTATCATTAGTAAATATAAGTGTGTCTGGTATTCGACAAAAGTTCAGTTTATTTGTTTTTATTTCATTTTTATTTTTTGACATGTGTGAATTATTGTATTTAATTTGAATGTGTTTCAATAAGGAAAGACTGGAAATTTATCGTCGTACCAGATACATATCGCTCTATATTTCGCACGATGAATAATCCAATCACATTATCTTTTAGTATTTTAATATTTTGTATGGTCAAATAATTTTTAGAATAAAAAGTATATTTTAGTTGGTGAATTTTTTTTATTTTTTATTTTCTTGTTTTTTTACAGTAACAATTGAGGGCCAATCGATAATTGATAATTTTAAGGATGATAAAAGTGATAATATTGACATCACTGAAGCACCATTTGCAGTAAGTTATAGAATAACGAAAAAACAGAAAAAAAAAAAACAAAAAAAAAATTATATTTTATAATGCGCAATAATATAAAGAAAATTTTTTTTTATAATATCTAGTTATCCCTTAGACTGAATGGAAGTCACATTTGTGGTGCAACAATAATAAATAAAACTTGGGGTATTACAGCTGCACACTGTGTCATAACGTGAGTGATTATATTTTTCTCTGTAATGAAATAATATTAATTTATAAAAATGTCAATTTCATTATGTTTAGACAGATTAAATCAACAAAGTTTTACAGTGTCCGAAGTGGATCCACGTACAGGAACAAAGGTGGATCTATTCATAATTTAACAAAAATTATTACTCATGAAAAATACAATCCAGATAATTCAGATTATGATATAGGAATTTTTATGATTGATCCACCATTTGAATTTGATTCAACTACACAACCAATTGCGTTGCCAAAAGATTCAGTGAAAAAAAATTGGGGGACTGTCGTTGGTTGGGGTGCATTTTTGGTTTGTTAATAAATTTTTTATTTTATCAAACTGTCAATGAAAATATTAAATATAATTTAATATTAATTTTTATTTAATAGATTTATAATGAAACAATTTTATCCGAGAATTTGAAGGGTGTGAAAGTACCACAGATAAATACAAATAAATGTATTAAGGATTATAAAGGATATTTTGACGTTACACCACGACAATTATGTTATGGGTTTCAAAAAGGTGGTGCAGATTCATGCAAGGTTAACAGTTATTGATTATACATATAAATATATTAGTTGTCTCTTCGATCGATTTATTATCTCGTAAATAAATGATTTAATGGACAATAATATGTGGTTATTTTATTTAATCTAGGGTGATTCTGGTGGCCCATTATACAATGACGAAAATATTCTCATTGGAATAACATCCTGGGGTGATGAATGCGGTGAAAAATATTCACCTGGTGTTTATACAAACATACAAATGATGAGTGATTGGATAACAAAACACGCAGACGTTTAAACATTTATTAATGGGACATTATACAAAATATTCTTCACAATTATAATTATAATCGAATTATTGGTAAAAAGCAAATAAAAAAAATATTCAATTATATATTAATATGTATTGTTTCTCCATCATCATCATTATCAATGATGATTTCGGAATTTTTATATTCTAAAAGATTTGTCAATCTAATTATACTAAATTGATTGTATCCATTTTTATAAAATAACGGAAGTTTATCAACGCCAGCGGATGATGCAAGATCATCATTATATTCCCACTGATGTTCACTTAATTTATGTGGATATTTACTATTATTTGTGATAATGCTATTCAACATTATATCTTTTGGTGGTAAATCAATTCGATTTGATAGTAATGCCAAGAAAAATTGAATCTACAAGTGAAAAAAAAAAAAAAAATGAATAAAAATATATTATTAAATAAATTATTTAATTTTATTATTTTATATTAAATTAATAAATTTATATTTATTAACTTGATAATGAAAAAGTGGAAATGGAATAACGTGTGAGGGAATACCAACGATCGCCATCTTGGGATGCTCAATATTGATCAAGTGTTTGTAAAGTGGTGTCACATGATTGTCATTGACATTTAATTTACATGCATCATCAAGAAATGGAAATGTAAAATAATAGCCAGTACAGTAGAGTAATACATTTGCAGTAATAATTTTCCCATCATTGAGGACAAACTCATTGCCATTTATTGATTGAATGCCTTGCACTTCGGTCATATTTAATGGTAATGTACTCGTTAATCTGAAAAAATTTACATTAATAATATTAACTTGATGATTTTTATTTCTCTCTAGTAATTTGTGGTATCGTATGATTTACCTAGAATTATTATGACTTAAATAAACGTGTTCAGCATGATTTGAAATTTCAATTGCTATGTCAATTCCAGATGGTCCTGCTCCCAGTATTATAACAGTTTGATTCGCGTATTTTTCTGGTGTTCGATAATCGTGACTGTGCATTGACTCACCATAAAAAGTCTCGATGCCAGATATCAAAGGTATTTTTGGAGTTGAATAATGTCTATACAGTAATATTTATTATATACATCTAGATAATTATTGAGTAATATCATTTTTTACTATTCATATTTACCCATTACACACAATAATTGCATCAAAAATTTGTTCTTCTATAATTTGAGTTTTTAAATGTTTAACACAAACTCTCCATGTTGTTTCTTTCCAATTTTCATGAATCATTCGCGGTTCAATACTCTCAATTTTTGTATTAAATTGAATAAATTGAAGTAGTTGAAAGTGATTAACATAATCGTTTAAGTAGTTTAAAACTTGTGTGTGAATACCGCAACTTGGTCGTCTCTGATTCATTGATTGAAAGTCCGGAAAATTCATCAATTTCAATGGAATGTTAGTCCTTTGAAACATAAAAATACATGAATTATTTCAACAATTTTAATGATTAAAATTATAAAGTACATACCGTAGATTTTTGTACATACTAGAATGTATTGGATTACCATTGCTATCAACTCCAATATTTTCATTGTACACCCATGTACCGCCAATTGTTTCACTTTGTTCAAATACCGCGGGTTCAAAATTCAATAAATCATGTGATAAATGACGTGCCGCACACAATCCAGCTGCGCCTGCGCCTATCACACACACTCTTATTTTTTTTTCTGACATAATAGAAGCCATCACACAATTTTATATTGCAATATCAATATGATTATATAACCCAATTAATTTAATTTCAATCGAAGCTCAAACTATAAATTGCAAAACAATGATTAAAAATTCTCAAATATTACAATTGTTAATAATTCAATTGACACGAAAATATTGAATTAAATTATTTATGATACAAAATTTATCCTCTACATCCAACACTCAGTCTAGCCACACACCGGAAATCCGTCACACTCATTCAAAAGAAATAACTAAATACCACAAATGATAATACACAATAAACACAAATATTATCTGCGGAGAGATGTTCTATATGAGTATAATCACTGACTAATCCACTATAAATAAAATATAAACAAAAAAAAAAAACAATTATTATAATTCAAAAAATAATTATTATGTATTATTTTTTATCGTGGCATTAAAATCGTTTACTAATTTACAACTTTAATAATACCATTGGATAAGAAATATTTATATCTATATATATACACATAGATATTTTTTATCTTATCATTGTAATTAATCAAACCGTTAAACAAATTAATTTCGTAACATAAGTGGATGATTAATTGAATATAAATTGGAATTAATATATATTTTTAATAATGCAGTACTGAGCAAATAAATTTAACGAATTATTATTATTATTATTATTATTATTATTATTATTATAAATATAGTACTTATAAATAAATATGTATATAATTACACACCATTGAAAAAAATTGTAATGTAATAATAATTTTAATGATATATAGCGAAAGCTCCCAACGCCCATAACTAATTTAAAACAAAACAAAAAAGAAAAATCATTTACATTGGAAAAAGAAAAATATAAAAAAATATTTACAAAAAAAAAAAAAAGGAAAAATTTATTAATTCTATTTTCTATAATAATTGTAATAATTATTATTATAAAATAATTCATAGTATAATTATAATCGATGGAAGAACGTGATGATATTATATAGAGAAAAAAAAAAAATAATAATAAAAATAATAATACATTTGATGTATTAAAAGAGATGGATTTTTATTTTTTTTTTTTATTCAATTAATTTCTCTTTTATTATAATTTCATTGTTGTATCTAATTTCCATTCTCTTTTATTCATTTAGAATATATAATAAGAGATTCGTACTATTTATAAGTAGAAAATATAAAGCAAGGGGAGACGTGTTTTCATACGTGTGTATAAATTTCATAATTCAGAAAGAGCAACGCGTTATACAATTGTTATTTGGTGTTTTATTTTTTTTTTCTTTTTTACGAGTTGATTGTGTCATATGTATATATACATATATCACACTTGATTAATCTATTTTACTTCGATATTTATTATTAAAATAGATTTTTTTATTTTTATAAATTTATGTAATTTATTCATCGACATAATCGTATAATTATTTATTATTTTTTTCATCGCTATTTATTATTCTCTTTTTCTTGAGCTTTAAATCTTCGTTTTAATAAAAAAAAATTTTTTATTCTCTTTTTTTGTACCAACAAATACTTTCAAACAATTTTTTTTAGTTGTTTTTTTTTTTATATAATTACGTTGTTGCTCAACCTTGTTTTTCATTTTCGCAATACAATATGTCTTTTATGTTTCTATTCTAAGTAATACAATGAAGGGAAAAAAAAAAAAAAATAAAAAAAATCAACAGTATGGGAAAAAACAATGATTGATTATCTATATATACAAATTTAGAAATTTTTTTCCCTTAAATCTTAAATAATCCCATTTTTATTCAATAGTTTTTTCTCTTATTCATGCATCTCACCATTGATAAAAAAGAATTGAGAGATGATTCGGCCTATAGGGAGGATAGAAAAAGAATAATTTATATTATTTTTACTTTCTCTTTTGTTTCATTTGTTTCATTCCTTTTTTTTTTTTTTTTTTGGTGAATTAGTTATTAAAGTCTCGGTGTATGTATATATAATAATTTTTTTTTTGTTAACCCTCGCTTACGGAAGACAGTGAACTACGCGTTGATCCCACAGTGTGATGAGTTAAATCCGGTAGATCCGGTGGTAAACACAATGGCAATGCACTTGGACCATAAATCGCCTCTTGTTCCTCTAATTGCAATGCAAATTGTTCCTCTAATCTCTGTAAAAATTAATTGAATAATTAATAACAATGAATTATTGAATGTCAATAGTTTAAATGAAATATCAAGTGTAATGATGTGTAATGTTGTTTTGTAATGTATGACGAAACTAATGAATAATTTTGTTTTTTTTTTTTTTCTCCTAAACAATAGACAACGTGAAGAAGAAATTTATCGACTAACCTTTTTTTTTTGTTTTTTTTTTTTTTCATAATTTAGAATTCCCACAGATTATTTCGGCTACTTTCAATGTCTCACTTCTCTATTTTATAAAGAAAAATAAAGGACAAGACAAAAAAAAAAATCCTCGAGGTCATTGAAGACACAAAAAAGCACATGACAACACAATGAAAAAGTAAAAATAATGAATAACACATTAGCTAAAAAAATATGTTTCCCAACTAAATCCAATAACAAAAATTCTAGTGAACTAGTAACATTGAATGTACTAAATTGATATTTAATAATTGTGATTACAAATGAAGGAGTTGATGTTCAATTACACAATTGGATGAACAATATTTTGTATCAATGATGACAAGAGCACGACAAGAAAAGCTTTCCTAGAATGATTTCATGAAACACAAAACCAAGTGTAAAAATGTGTAAATGTTTGTATGCATGTTTATAATGTATGTAGAACAAAAACAATTCGATAAAAAATTATGAAGCAGATTAAAAAAATCAATGCTAACAATATTGATGATAAATTTTGAAACACGAAAATTATCTACGAGTGGGTGATGAAAAGCAATTTGATGAATAAGACAATGTTTCAGGAACGGAATTGGTTTCTGAAAAATTTCTGAGATGAACTCGAGGAATACTAATTGTCGTAGGTGAATTGGGAGTTGAACGTGCCAATCTTGGCGATAATTTCCACGCGTCTGCCACAGTTACAGCCGTATAATCAAATGCTATTAATGAAATACGTGTGGCAGATGATGGTAGATAATCTCGATAACGTAATTCCAATGCAGCCATTTCATTTTTCAGGTCCACTTCTAATTTCTACAAAATATCAATCGCATGAGAAGAAAAAAGAAAAAAGAAAAAAAAAAACAAAATTAAACCTCATTTGTATTATAAAATAAAAATGTAATAGAATAATTGATCATTGGCATTAGAAATATTGTGAAGAAAAATTATTCAAACCTGCTTGCGTGGTTTTAAATGCGCTTTCCACTCTCGCAATTCTTTTGTATAAGTTTCCTCTTGTTCCTTTAACTTCATTGTTTCATGCTCCATTAACATTTTACGCTTTTCATTTTGTAATTGTTCCAATTCTTTAATTGTTGCGTCACTTTGCGCTCTTACTTCTTCTAATTGTCGAGCGTGTTTCAATTCAAAACGTTGCTGTTCAGCGCGATAACGTTTTTTCTCATTCTCCTGGAACTTCTTCAATTTTTCTCGTTCAGCATCTGGATCAGGTGTTAATGCCGCGGATATTGAAATTCTCATAGATTCCCGAAACATCATTTCACGCGCTTTCATTTCATTTCTAATTCGTTTTGGCAAATTACGACGTTCAACCGCTTGTCGTTTAATTAATTCTTCTTCTTTACGTTGATTCATTCGTTTCATTTGTTCCAATTCTTTTTCATGCCGTATCAACATTTGGTGTCGTTGTAAAAAGAACATATCTTTCAATTGTCGTTTCAATAATTGCTGTCGTTCATGTATTTGTCTTTCTTCCAATTCCCACATGTGTGATTCACGTGCACGCATTAATTGTTGTTTTTGTTGTAAAAATTGTCGTTCCATTAAAGCTATTTTTTCACGATAAGAATCTGACAATCGACGCAAAGACATATCATGATTTTCATTTAATTTTTCCATAAATAATTTCTCTCTCTCTTCATGTTCCATTTCTAATTTTTCTTTTCTTATTTTAAATGCACTCTTCCTTTTTTCTTTTGGCATTAAATCCACCTCTTGTTTCAACAAACGCAATTCTTGTTTTAAACCCTCACGAAATTGTTTCAAATCGCGTTCCTGTTCACCACGAATTTTCTTTGATGATAAACGTAAATCCGCCTCTTGTTGAGCTTCATTACGTTCGATTTGTTGTCTCTGTTGACGCGTTAAGCTGTCTAAATCGGCTTCAGCACTGCGCTCTAATAGCAAACGCTCCTGTTCAAATTTACGCTCTTGTTGATCCTTCATAAATTGAGTTTTCTGTGTCAAGTCTTGAAATTGTTTTTGTTCCATTTTCTGTAACATTTTTAATTCACGTAATTCTTGTTTACGGAATATTTGATCATCATACACTCGACCATTTTCATCATCACCATAAATAACCTTTGATGTTGTTGTCGTTACAACAACACCATCAATTTCAAATTTACGCGTTCGTTTACGCGTTTTCTTCTTTAAATTCATCATTTGTATATCTTCTTTTGTACGTCGTGGTACATCACGATTGTATTCCTGTTTTCTACGTAACACAACCCCATCCTCTTCATCTGTCTGTTGTCGTCCGTCACGTCTACTACCATCAACAGCTCCATTTCCACCACCTCCACTACCACCACCACTATTATTCTCTTTATTTGAACCACGACTGTCTTGGCTTATCGTCGTTGATATTGATTCAGCGTCTGAACGATCATTACTTTTATTTGGTGTATGTGAACGCGTTGAACTTGAATCGCTATGTGATCTTGATGTTTCATAATTATCAGGTGACACTCGTTTCATTTGTTTTATGTCTACTTTATTATCCCTACCTGCAATTTGACCATTCATTTTTTTCTTCGTCAATACAACTCCACTTTTTTCCATATCATCAACGTCTGTTGATTCCACAGTTGTTCCCATAATAATCATTGAATTCTTAGTTCCTGTACCCATTCTCGTTTTATTGACAGTTAAATTTTCATCGCCGCTATCACTTTTTGAACTTAATCGTTCAGAACTCACATCACTTTGCGATGATTCTGCTCGTATAATATTTTTCTTCGAAACAATTGATGAATCTTTAACTTGTTCTTTTTCATCACCAACAGTGACAACAGATACATGACTAGTGTCTTGTATATCATCGACAATTGGACTTACAATTATAACTTCACTTTCATCTAATTTTTTACCAATTTTAATTTGCTTATCATTTATTATTATTGGCTGTTCTTGCGGTGTATATTCAAGTGAATCTAAACTTGTAAAACCATCATCGTCGGTTGATAATTCATTAACTTGCGTTTTATTAGTTTCGTTTGCAACAATTACGACTTCAGATGTTGGTGATGAACGTTGTGGTAATGAAGCTGGCACCGATGTTGCGTCAATTAATATTGGTGGATGTGTTGTTACAACAGTTACTTGACTTATATTTGATGCAAGACTGTTTGATGGATCAGGTAAATCAGATATTATACGAACGGTTGTAGATGATGTTGATGATGTTGATGATGATGAAGAGGATGATGATGATGATGATGATGATGATGATGATGATGACGACGACGTGGCTGTGGTTACACACTCATTCGTTTCAGGCAATTTATTTGCGTTTATTACAACAATATCATTCATACTGTCACGTCGTTGTCGAACTGGTGTAGAAGTTATCACTGATACATTTACATTGTGTTCATCTGTGTCAATGCCACTGATATCACCTTGTTGTAATTTTTGTCTTTCACATTCTACGTCGAAATTTTCTAACAAGTCTGGACGTGATGAACCAACGCTACGACTCTTCGCAATTTGATTACTTGGTGTTGTATCATAATTTGTTTTTATATTCTCTACAGAATTTGCTTTGACACTTCCCGTATCTTTATCATGAATGAGATTATTTTTATTATTTGCATCCATATTAATTCGTTTTTCCAATATTGCATTGAGCTTTTCTTCCACTGATCGACGTTTAGCGTCCAATGTTTTATTATTATCGTCTTGTATAATTCTGAAATGATAAATGGGAGATTAAAAATCAAATGAAAATTTATCATTCAATTTATTACGACTTGTTCAATAATGTTTATT
This sequence comes from Dinocampus coccinellae, assembly GCA_963920625.1. Classification (NCBI taxonomy): domain Eukaryota; kingdom Metazoa; phylum Arthropoda; class Insecta; order Hymenoptera; family Braconidae; genus Dinocampus; species Dinocampus coccinellae. Next base: position 2,993,893 of record OY987190.1, on the reverse strand, counting down.
TTTTTTAATTCTTACCCTTTTTTTTCTTCGAGAGACGTTTGTTTACTATAAATTAATTTTTGTTGTTCATCAATTTCATCAGATTTAGGTGGTGCAGATTTTCTCTTCTCTTCCAATGACAAATTTTTCGATTCTTTTACATCAATAACTGATTTTGGACGAATTGAAATTGATTCGGAATGCGAATTGGATGTTATCATTGCCTTATTATCATTTTCAATATTATTTTGTTCAATTGATTTATTTTCATCTGATAATTTACTCGTATTATTTTTTATCTTATCGGAAATGTCCATTTGAGTAGGTTTTTCAATTGTTTTAGACGAATGTGATTCGTCTTTAGTTTCTTGTACTGTTGCACTTGGAGATTCTGATGGTGGAGGTGGAGGTGGTGGAGGTGCAGGGCCTTTATCACGAGATGCACGACGTTCGTTTGATTCATTGGACGTTGGTGGTGGTTTTGGTGCCTTGAAATTATCAAAATAAAAATAACAAATTCAATTATTGATAAGACACAATTATTAAAAGTGAGCACAATTGGATGACAATAATAATAATAATGATAAACAAAAAAACATACATGTTTCTTTTCGACGGACACTGGGATATTTTCTTTCGATTCTGTTTTACGAAGTTTCTTGCTTTTTTCTTCTTTCTCGCCCTCGCGATTCATCTCACGTTTATTATTAATCTCTTCCCTCTTCGGTTGATCAGGCGAGACGATATTATCCTTCTCAGCAACTGAAAATTAGAAAATAAATAAATAAAAATACACATGAATAATTTTAAAAAATACATATAAAAATAATACTCACGTTTAACTTCGTTATCGCTGCGCATCGACGTAGAGTCATCTGCAAGTTGATCCAACTCCAGGGGTAACTGCGACGTGCGCTGCTCCTGAAATATAATATTTGAAATAAATATAAATAATAATAATAATAATAATAATAATAATAATAATAATAATAATAAAGAAGATAAATAAATTAAATTTAAAAAATATCAATAATGGAATTGCAAAATTTATTTTTTTTGTTTGATATATCACTTGCTTTTTTTTTTTTTATTAACATGCCACTGACCTGACACTCGCATTGCCAATGGGGCTGGCAAGGCCCGGGCGAGCCGCATGCACAGCCAAATATTTAAATTATATACGTACACACATAAACATTCTCACGCATATTTTTTATAATTAAACATTTGAATGCATTATTTATATTCATAAAATATTATATCATTAGCAAAATTATTATAACTTAAAAATTAATGAAAAAAAAAAAAAAAAAAAAAATAAATAAATAAATAAATAATTGCAAACATCTACAGACTATTTATAAATTATATTATTTAATTCTACTTGGATGATATTATTTTTTTCTTTTTTTGGCTACAGAAAAAAAAAACTCAGCTAAAATATAAAAAGTTTGTAATTTTATTTTAAATTAAATATCTATTTGATATATATTTATTATTATTATTATTATTATTATTATTGGTTTTTTTTTTTGCTTCATTCTAGCACAATTCATGATAATTATATAAAATAAAAGGGTATATAATAAAAAATTAATCCAAATTTCCAATGCACGGTGTGGCAACAAGATAAAATGATCTTTTAAATATTGACGCTAAATATTGTTGTCTCATGAGCAGCTTACCAATCCGCTGATATTGTTCTCTGTGTTTTTTCGCCTTTTTGGCCTTCTATTTATATTTTTTGGTTGCGCAAGCGTGGAAAAAATAATTTCAATACATAACTCATTAAACTTAATAGAAAAAAAAATTATTTAGAATAGGATGTGGTAAATAAAAATAACAATGAAAATCTACAAGCCTAAACGCTTCGAATTTTTCAGTTATTAAATCATCAATTTATTTGGAACATATCAAATTATTTTTTCTCGTTCATTTTTAATTTGATTCACTAACTCATGCTAATTATTAAATATTAATATTCAAACATTTGTTAATGCAATTGGCCGGTGGGAAGGTAAAATTAATTGGTAATAAAAATAATTAAATTAATTGTTAGAAAGTATTGAGAGTTGCGATATTTTTTCAGGACTTGAAATTATTTTGTTTTCTATTATTTTGTTTAATTATACAATTAATTCTATTAACAAAATAAAAATAACGTATTTTTTTAATGTTATTATAGATATTTGAATTGTAATTTTTACTCACCTCAGCCTCATCATCAACGAGTTCTTCTTCAACAACATCTGCTTTATATTCCAATAATAAATCACGAATTGGTTTTGAATCGAGTGTACAATTAATAAATGGATGTTTCAATAATTCTTCAGCAGTTGGTCGAACAGTTGGATCTTTAATCAATGATTTGGCAATGAAGTCATTGAATTCTTTACTCCATTTACCTGGTTGCTCCAATTTCGGTGGTTCACTCTTTTGAATTTTTAATAATACACGCATTGGTGACATTTCATGATTTGGCGGTTCCATTTGTGCAAATTCTATGAGTGTTATACCCAAAGACCAAATATCCACCTGGAAAATATATTTGAAATATTATTAAATATCTATTTTATAATTGATTGTAAATTTAAACAAAAATATATATATATATATGTATTATACCTTAAAATCGTACGGATTGTCACGAAATGTTTCACATAAAACGACTTCCGGCGCCATCCAATACGGCGTGCCAATGAAAGTGTCGTGTTTCTGCAGCGTGTGTTTGTTCTTCGCAGATACTCCAAAATCAGCTGGAAAATGAATGAATATGCGAATAAATTAAATTATAAATAAAGTTGAATAAAAAAAATATATATATATATATATAATTTACCTATTTTAACACCACCAGCCATTGTCAATAAAACATTTCCAGCCTTTAAATCCCGATGAATTACTTTGGATTTATGCAAAAATGAAAGGCCTTTGGTCATTTGCTGGCACACATATGATATTTGCGGTTCAGTTAATGCTTTTTCCAATTCCACCATAATTGAATCCAAAGCACCACCATCACAATATTCAATTAACATCTGCATAATTAAAGAAAATATTAATTTGAAGAAAGTGTTTGTTTGAAATTTATTTTTATTCATCTATAAAATTTTATATTCATATATGAGACATACCCACAACTTTCCATCAATAAAATAAGCTTCATGCAATTCAACGACATTTGGATGTTTACATTCTGACAAAATATCGATTTCAATCATAAAATCGCTCAGATCATCTTCGCCTTCGAGCGCACACATTTTTGCAGCAGCCAGCTGTTGCGTGTGTTTATGCTGCGCCTAAATAAATCCAATATAATAATCAAAAAATTAATTAATCAAATACAATGAAAAAAATTCAATTGCACAGAGTGAAAAGCAACTTTGTGTTTTTTTTTTTTCCCATATTTTTTTTTTTTACCTTGTAAACTCGTCCAAACGCACCGTCACCAAGTTCACCAACCATATCCCAATATTCCGATGGATCACAATCCATTTTAATATTATTGTAGAGTTTTTTCTTCTTCGCATCATTACCACCGAAGTGGAATGCCTTTTTTAAATTTGATAAGAACGACATTTTCGTTTGTCAAAGTATTCTCGAGAAATTATTAGAAGAAAAAAAAAATAATAATAATAAAAATACTTGACTAATAATTAATAACAAAGTACAAAAGAAAAATATAATTATAATTCCAACACTTTTTTTTTCTTCTTCTTCTTCTTCTTTTTTTTTTTTTTTTCTTGGTTCTTCTTTTTTTTTTAAATCCTCCGACAAATATTTGCAGATATATCGATATATTAATTTACTTTATATATCTGTAAAATTCTCTCAATGTCTGTGCTGTTTTTTAGATCCCCAATTGCCACCAGGGGATCAGCGTTGATCGCTCCCGCATCTTGATAACGTTTTTGTTTGACTATTCGTTTTATTATCTTTCTCTTTTCTACTCTCAAACAATTGTCGAGAATTCTCGAAATCTGATATCAATATTGTCACGTCCCATTTCTCCTTGTCCATTAATTTATTCAACCAATTTTTTTATTCATAATTATTCCTTTGTTTATCCAATATCATTGACTGAATTCTCCTCACATTATTCTGCAATTAATAAATCAAAAATCAAAAATATATATATTAAAAACCCAAAAATATATAATTAAATACAATATTTTATATATAATAAAATACACGAAAAAAAAAAAAAAAATAAAAGAATAATTAGTAAATGAATTATCACAAATTGATAAGAGAGAAAAAATAAAGTGAAAGGAGATGAAACAAACTTTTTTTTTTTCTTTTTTTTTTTCACTTCTTTTAACTCTAACACATTCACACACTCACACACACACACATATATATATATATGTACAACAAAAATATCTATATATGAAGAGGTTGTATTTGAAATTCTTTCAATAGAGAAAACTGTGACACGAATGCGGCATTCCAATAAGGAATCTAAGTAGTCTCAAATATATATATGTATACACCTGTCTACATACAGTCGTGTATTATTTTTCCTTTTGTACTGTACGACAAAAAAATAATTTTCATTAATTGATTACTCACAAATAATAATAATAATCATTATTATAACAATAATAAATACGATAAATAAAAAAATAAAAAATTATATAACTAGTGTAAAATAAAAAAATTAACTCTATACGTATTTATATATTTTTCATTTATTATTATCATTATTTATGTTATCAAACTATTCTAGCAATCAAAATGATCACATACATATATATATATATATATTTTATTACGTAGGGAACAAAAATGTGTTAATCACGCGTGTGATTAAAAAAAAAAATTTATCTGAATTTTTGGTTTTTCTCCCTCTTTTTTTATTACTGTTATTATTATTATTATTTGTTTCATCTAACTGATAATAATAGTATTGCGATTAAATTGACACGTTTTTTTTTTTGTTTGTTTTGTTTTTATTTATTTACATAGAACAGATTGAGCAATTGATAGTTCATTAATTATTTTATTGATGTATTGAGAAAAAAAAAAAAAAAAAAAAAAAAAAAAAACATTGTGAATTATGAATTGTCATAATTATTATGTTTCAATCAATTTTTTTTTCTTGTTTCATTATTATTATTATTATTATTATTGTTATTATTATTATTATTATTATTATTATTATTTGAACTATAAAAATACAAACAAACGTGTGTACGGTGAATTAATTTCAAATGAGTTCAATGACTCACAGATCACACGAAGCATACGCAAGTTTGATGTACTTTTTTTCTTTTTCTCCTGTCTATATGTATAGGTATGAACACGTAGACACATATATATCAACCAACAAATATTCACGTCAGCGTAACGCATAATTTATGAGGAAAAAAAGAGAAAAAAAAAAAAAAAAAATTAATGCAATACAGCAAAACATCCAATTATATATATTAATGAATGAGGATATATTTAATTCACAAAGTATTATTCAATTTTTTTTTTTATATTTTTTATATTTGTGTTTTTGGTTTTTTTAATTTATTTATTTATTTATTTTTATTATTCACTTAGTTATTGAATTACATAAATGGCGATTGTAGTAAAAAAAATTGATGATATTTTTTTTTTTTTTTTTTTTTTTGTTTTTAAATATATCAAAATTTGACAGAATAATATATTTTGTGCTGACACAATTTTTAACATGTGAGATGACTTTCCATCTTTTTTTTTTTTTTTTTTTTTCTTTCCAACTCCATGCTCGTGTGCAATACAACTTCATACATGTAAACTTTCTCCAAATAATTCCAGAAAGAAATATATATATATATATATGTGAAAAAAAAAGGTGAATAAAAAAAAAATAAGAAGCGCAATTATTCATATTGTAACACGTATATTACTCGTTGGTTGATTACTGTATATCAGTTTATGTGCGTGATAAAGAAAAAGAAAAAAAAAATATATATATATATATATATATATATATATATATATAATTGTGAGGTTAAATACAGATTATTTTTTTGTTTTATCAGTTATTTTTTCTTTTCAAATTCCTATCGTCAATTATGGTGAAGTCAGAGGTGTAGAGGTGTAAAAAAGGCGTCTCTTCAAATACCAATATCATACAAATTGAGATGATGCTGAAGTGAATTATATTTGCTGAGTACACATTAACAAAAACAAATACACTTGACAAATATATATGCATACTAAGGCATTTAGAGCCACTGTCCTAACATTGTGTATTATTAAATTTAGATAATTCAATTAATCATACACTGAACTTAATCTTTAAATTTATACCGTCATCGTCATCATCGCCATCATCGTATGAAAATATACACTCTTAAATCATCCTACACATTTTTATTTTATTACACACCTTATATGAAATATTGTTTTCTTAGTTTTCTTTTTTTGCAATTTATTTAATTTCATTTAAAGTGAAAGGTTTGGATGAAATTAAAAAATAAATAAATAAATAGATAAATAAATAATAAAAATAAAAATTATTAAAAAATTGTATAACTCATTTATACCTCATCATTTGTATTTCTATGTTGGAGTTATAAATTCCCATTTGGCCACTAAACACACACTTGAAAAAAAAAAAAAATAATAATAAATAAAATAAAAAAAATAAAAAATAATAATTTTTTTTTTCTTATTTCAATAATTGTTTAACAGCACAGATTACATATAGGATGTAGAAACACTTTAAACATCTTGATGATGATACGTGTAATAAAAAAAAAATTAAATTAAAAAAAAAAAAAAATGAAATAACACGAGAAAAAAAAGTGGAAGAAGAAAAAAAAAAAAAAAAGAAAATGATTCACAATTGCAAGTATTGTAAATGTAATTGTAATTTCAAAAAATATACACAAACGAGTGAGAAAAAAAAAATATATATATTTATCGAGTTTGTAATATAAACTGTATCACAATTACACACTAGAAATAATATTCTCGAAATATAAATTATGAAGTCACGTCAGATAATACACGGTGTGTCTGGTACTCTTGTGCACGGCCATTTTCATTTGTGCACACGATGAAATAAATAAAAAAAGAAAAAAAAAAAAAAAAAAAATTCCAACGGGCGCGACACATACGCCTCTTCATACTATATAATCCCTCGGAATTTAATAGTGGCGGTATCCAACAGTAATTTGTCCATTTAATAATTTAAATTTTTAACAATTGTTACGATAAAAAAACACCAGGTAGAGTTACAGTGACGTTGAAAATTATATTGTAATAAATCAAGATGAGCATCCAAATTATTTGGATTTGTTGACTGTATCTAAATAATATCCAAAAATAAATTATTAATTTGTCATAGTTGATTTTTTTTATATTTATTACGCAGCTATTGAAATTTATAATAATTGCGTTGTTATTTATATTTTCAATTGAAGTATATCAAACCCTTGTGAACAATTGTTGATACATTCAAGACATTTTTTTGTTCATGTTGATGGTGATTTTTTGAAATATTGATTGAAATAATAATGGCAAAAGAACGTGGTGTTATTATGCCAGTGATACGGGCATTTATATCATCATTAAAATCAAAAAGAACAAAACAAGAGTTGAAGGGCGTTGATTACAATGGTACGAAATATTATGAAAATCCTGATGCACGTCGACAACGTGGTCGTTCATTTGTTCCTCATAATAAGGATGATTTTATGCAAGAAATACCTGCAGAATGGGAGGCCTGGTTAAGATATCGACGTTCAAATCCACCAACCGACGAAGAGGTTAATACCAATCGTGCTCTAATGATGATAAAAAAGAAAAATGCTGCTGAATTGGAAGAAAAATATGCATTGGAACGCGGTAATGTTAGCGAAAAACCATTGGGAATATCTGAAGAGTCAACTAAATTTCCAACCTATCAAGATTACACAACTTACGGTCAGGAATACCTGAATAAATCGAAGAAATAAATCAGAAAAAAAAAAAAAAAAAAAAAATACCGGACATACTATAAATGATTGTAAATATTTATTGTGTAATATATGTAGTTATGATTAAATTATTTGTGGTAATCAAATATTTAACTGTAAAATTTATTTTCTATGCATTGTATCTTTGTTTGCTTCTTTCACATTCCCAAATATATTTCTAATTTAAAATTAATTTTTAACAATCATTACATCTACAATTCAATATTATTTCATATCGTTCATTACATGAATGCGTATACAATCCAATAAATATTTTCATACAATTGTGTCAGTTATCTGAAGAAAAAAAAAATAATATTAAAATTATTTCTAGATATTAAAAAAACAACTGGCAATTCGATTTGTATTTGTGTACAAAATCAAGTTTAACTCCAATGGATATCATATGAATAGACACGTGCATTTACGCCTGTGATTTCTTTTTTCTTCACATTATTCTAAATCACCATATTCAAAATTAAAAAATTAAATTCTTCCACGTGAAAACACAACTTTGACAAGTTACCATAGTAGAAAGAAAGAAAAAAAAAAAAAAAAAATCAAAACAAAAATAAAATTAAAAAAAAAAATGATATCATTGAGTCCAAATAATTATTCATTAGATTCCCTCCTTTTTTTTTGTTTTCTATTATTCAACCGGAATAATCGCTATGATCAAACAATGCTTGATCATATAATTCGCCTTTTACGAGACGACCACCAAAGTACCGACCATTCAATGAATCTCGAGCTCTTTCAGCTTCTGCAAGAAATAAACAAAAACATTTTTTTATAAATCAAGTACGTGATAAAAATAATTGCTGATATAATTTCAAATAAACGCGTACCGGTCATTTGAGAAAATTCAACGAAAATTTTGACAATAACTTCGGCATCCTCATCATCTTCGGACTGTCGTTCATTGTAAATAATAACACGTTCGACTACACCAAACTTCGAACATTCATCTTGTATTTCTTCCTGTAAACTTTCATCAACATCTTCTGGTGATACCATATTCCTCAAAATAACAACACGCGATTCAACTTTGCGCATTAATTTTTGCATAACAAGATGACGTGCACTTTGTCCTTTAATCGACATATTTTCCTGTTGTTGCAATGTTTGTGGTTCAGTTTCCTCTAATAATTTTTTTTGTAATTCCTCTTGTTGTTTTGCATGCGCCTGCTCTACTGGTGCTCCAACAGTAGTTGGTGTAATGACTGCAGGTGGTGGAATGATAACGGGTTGGCCTGGAATTGGTTGTATAATTGCTGGAGGCCTCGTTAACGTTTGTGGAATGGCTATTCCTGGTGGTGGAATTATTGGTGCAACTGAGACGACTGGTGGTGGTGCCATAATTGTCGTTGGTGCTACTGTAGGTCGTACAACACCGGGTAAAGCTATCAAATATCAATGTATTAAAATTAATCATTTATAATAACTACCAAAAATCAAATAGAAACTAACCTGTACTGATCATTGGTGGTGATGCACCGAGTTTGGTGAGGCCTAGTGCAACCGCGTTGCTTGCAACTGCATCCATTGCTTGAATTTTTGCCGTTGCAGCAGCAGCAGCAACTGCTGCAGCTGTTGGCATCATACTTGTACCACTTGGCGGTCCCATTAAAGCATTAGGCGGTGTAATTGCACGTCCAACGCGCAAATACTGTCCACCAAGATCGAATAAATTCATTGAAGCAATTGCTTCAAGTGCCGATTGCATCGTTTCATATTCAATAAAACCATAGCCCTTGTGACGATGGGGTGAACTACCTTGTGCTAATTTACAATAAGTTATAGGTCCGAATGCTTCGAAAACTGATTTGATATCGTCTTCAGTTAAATCTTGATGTATTGACGCGATATAAATTCGATTATAATGTTTACTCTCTTCAGTTATCTCATCAATCACTGATTGGGCTTGTGGCATATTCGATGGACGTCCCACAACCTTGAAGATAGAAAAATAATTGAGTAATTGAATGATATACGGTAGATATCTTTTTTTTTTTTTTTTGTAATTTTAAATTTTATCTTAAAGTTAGGATTGGATTGGATGGACCTCGGGCGATGAGGAAGGATCACGAGAGGATGGGGAGTTGGATAGATGTGTGCGTCCAGCTACCTTGATATTCCTTCCACCAATCATAACTCCATTCATTTGTTCAAGTGCTAATTGGGCAGCTTCGGGTATTTCATATTCAACAAATGCAAAACCTTTGTGTTTTTGTGTGACTGGATCCCAAGACATGTTTATAGATTTTATTGGTCCAAATGGTAAAAATGCCTGGCGTATTGTGTCTTCCTTCAATTCGAAGCTTATACTACCAACGTAAACCCTGTTTTAAATAATAATAAATACATTGTTTTTTTTTTTTCCAATTATTACTATAATTTTTTTGAATATAATCATGAACAAAAAAAAAAAATAATAAAAATAAATAAATAATAAAATAAATAACAATAATAAATGACTAAGTGGAAAAATAACAATTTTTTTTTTTTTTTTTTTTCAATTCAATATAAAAATAAAAATGATGTGTATCATCATATTTTTCTTTGTTTGTTGGCCTTTGATAGCAACATAAAAAAAAAAGAAAAAAACTCAAGTAGCATTGAATTAGAAATGAAAAAAAATACGGTATAGGAATGAATTTTTATTTAGGTGTTGATGGGTGAGAGCTGAAAGCGAGGAACAAACAAACCTGCACATGAGGGCGAGTGCCTGCTGTCTCTGCACTTGATTCCGTTGACTTGCCATTTGCTGCAACACAAAGGACCATCGGTCTTCTATTGATAATCCTTCTCCTTCTTGGTATATTTATTATATATATTTTAATTTGTTATTAGACAGAAATAAATAATAAAAAAAAAAAAAAAAAAAAAAAAAAGAAATTGTCATGTTCACATCTACATTATCTTTTCGTTAACAATTTTTTTTTTTTTTTTCTTTCCTCATCGATACAGCTCAGCTCCCGCCTCCACTAATATTATGACTAATCCAGTAAAAAAAAAAAAATATGTATATATTTAATTCAATTAGATAAGATTAAATATCTGTTTTGTCTACTACTATTCATACACTCGGGTGATATTATAAAACTCACGCGTTGTAAAGAGAAAAAAAAAAAAAAAAAAAAAAAAAAAAAAAAAGTATAAAAATATATTTAATATAATTACTTTTTTTTTTTTTTTTTTTTTTTTTTGGATTTTAATTGCGTCAACAAACACTGACCTGCACATTAGTAATAAAACTTGCTGCCGCAGGACCAATTTATTTCTCTACAGGGGGGAGAGAAAAAAAATTAAAACCGATAAGAATTTATTTTTTATCACCAATTTAATTTATATCAATTTGTTGTTGTTGTTTTTTTTTTTTTTTTTTCATTATTCTATTAATTTTAAATAATAAATATGATTTGAATTAATTCATTGATATAGAGTGAATTATTGACGGGCCGAGCTTTAATTTATACATGAACACGAATTATTTTTAAATGGAAATAAAAAGATTGAAAAAGTTCGAGATGTGAACTGAATTGGATTATTTTCAATTTTAAAATTGAATTTATATTTGATTATTGATGAATAAAAAATTTCTCCGTTTGTTTTTTTTTTTTTTCCGGATTAAATAAAATGTATAGATACCTGCTGTTGATGGGCAAGTGTTTGCTTCATCAGGACCATTTTAATACTTTGCTCCATTGCATATTTTTTTGCTCTGTTAACTGCATCTTGTTGTTCCGAAGATATTTTTGGTAGACCAGCGCCCAGTATTCCAGGAAGTGTGAGATATTTAGCACCAGGGCCTAAGATTTTTAATAATAAAAAAAAAAAAAAAAAAAAAAAAACAAAATTTCATCAATGAAAGTGATCAATTATTTTTTAATTATTACATAAATTTTTCTCTTCAATTTCAGATCTTATCAGCTAAATGCTCATGAATTTTTGGATGACAACTATCAATCATTATTAGAGATTGTGTCTCAACAAAAATTTCTGCTAAATTAAATTTGACATCATGTAAAATTTTCATTTCAATTATCTATAAATAAATTGTAATTTTTTACTCACCAGCCACAACTTGTCCTGTTTGATTGAGGTCATATATTGGTCCTGGCAAGAAGTCCGAGACATTTCCTACGAAAAAATTTTACGTTAAATTAATTGAGTCATTAACAGATTCCAATTACCTTCTTTTTTTTTTTCCCCTCCCAATGTCTTTACCATCGCACATTGCAAATTATTCAATCATATAACAATACATACATGCATAAATACATATTATTTATGATTTCAGAAAATTGTATAATTATTTATGCAACGTTGATGGCGAAAACATTTTATCATTATTATAATTTTTTTTTTCATTTTTTTTTTTCTTGTAATACCCGTGTACAATTTTTTTGTCCATTTTTTTTTCTAATAGAACAAAAAAATCGTTTATAATATTTAATTCATAAAAAAATTTGAACTAAATAAAAAATTTGATTTTTTTATTCATAAAAAAAAAAAAATTACTGATATGTTTATGTATATATTTATATATTTTTTTATTTTTCTTTGGTTTCATTTGATTGAACCAAGTGACTTGGAATTTTTTTTTTTTTTTAATGGTAGAAAAGAGTTGAAATAAGAGTAACGGCGTGCCGTGCAGCAGCTCCCCAGAGCCAGATTGTTCCTCCAACACTGTAAGTTTAAAGAAATTAAAACAGTCAACGTACACGCGACATCATAATAAAGTGATAAAAATTTTACTTCTGTCTTTGGTTGTTTTCTCATCGTTTGTTTGTATAAAAAAGAAAAAAATTTATATATTGAAATAAATACGTGATAATTTTTTTGTTAACATATGAATGTTATTGAAAAAAAAAAAGAAAAAAAAATTGAACGAAGAGAAACAGAATTCTTTTGAATAATTTTTTCTTATTTATTTAAAAAAAAAAAATGTTTTTCACTGTTTTTTTTTCCGCAGAGAAAAAGTGAAACAAGTTGATAAAATTACGACGGTGAAATAATGAAATAAGAGAATTATATGAAACTGCTGGGTGAACACACAGACTAAAAATTCAAATAATGAACGAGACAATTTTGTAGATTATAATTATAGAAAGAAACAGATCAACATGTAATGAAATAGTTTGTTGTAACTTGAAGACAGATAAAGACAGATAGTGACGTAGAAATCTGCAAGCACAAAAGCAAATAAAGAATAAATTACACACTGAGTGTAATTTTGTTTCTTGTATTGTTCATCCTGCGCTAAAATAATAATTAATTTTTTTGTTTTGTTTTCATTGAATAAATTATTATCCCTGTCACAAAATAGACCTATAATCTTCAATGCAGCCTCTTCAGAAATACCTTGACCTTGATTTCACACAATATATATATTTATATATATGTATATATATATTTTTTTATCAACGACGATTTTATAATTTAAACAATGAAATTTCTCGATTTCTTTTTAAAGCAATGGCGATTTCACATACAGTGAAATTCATCTTCATGAACATTTATCTGATATTGCTATTTGTCAAACGATAATTAACTCACCTGCATTTAGACCTAAATGATTATAAATGTGTAACTAATTTTTCTTTTTGGTATATTTAATTTTATCAATGGATTAATTAATTATCGCCATTGCCATTTAATCCAATTACAATTCACTATTATATTATTTTATTTAATAAATTAAATGTTATATTGACAATAGCATTCTATGATATTTTTCTACTAGAAAATAATTTTTCTTCGTGTATAATTATTAATAAACAGTGAATCGTAATGTGACAAAATTGTTTCTCATTGGTAAAATATAAACTACCCTAAATGCTGACCTATCTATTTAAAGAGAATTCAGTATCGAGTGGAATATTCGGGAGATACTCGAATAACTGCTGTATAGACACAGTAGTAGAGAGTTTATCAATTTAAACTCATTATTCATGTACTGTGTTTTTGGTACGTATTTGTAGCGTTTTCACTTTCATTGTTTGGCGCACGCTCATGATCACAGCTCAGACGAAGGCCACACACAGATTCTGTACTGTCTCCCTGCTGTAACATCTCAGAACAGAAGGATAACCATACATTAGTTTTATTTTTTTACCGGGGCCATATTCTTTTTTTTTTTTTTTTTTATTTAGTTATTTATTTTATTTTCGTTGATTCCCGTTCTTACCAATGAGTAATATTGTCTCATCAAACCAACTTTATCTTGGTTTATTCAACTTTTTCTAACATAAAACCATTATAAAATTTTATATTTATCCTATATACCCTAACCTACAAAATTTTTCATTGCATTTTTATTATTTTTCACAATTATTTTGTGAACGCTTCTTTCGTTGATAATATTTTCGTCGTTAAACATTAATAATTATATGTATGTATGTATATATAAATTAATTAATAATTATTTATCGATTTTTGTCAATGCAATTTACTGTGCTAGCAAAATACCTTCAATTCGTAATTTCTTCATTGCTGGTTCCGAATTATTCAGATTGGACGCTGCCTGCAAGATAAAATAAAATTTATAATTTATTTCTGTATAATAATTTATAACTAATAATAACAAATAATCAATGAAAAACACCTTGCTAATTTTAATTTTTTGTTTGATATATAAACTGAATTTTCATCAATTTATTAAAACTTCATATACGTATATTCGCGTTTATTTTTATTTATTATCTACAGAATAATGATTAATATCCAATTTATGAAATAATACTAAAATATGTATGATTGTATATTGATGTTTTGAAGATGCATAACCCAAGCGACCATTGCCATAATGAACTTTACAATAAGTATATCTATATATACGTTCATCAAACAGAAAAAAAAATGGTTTGATTTTGGTCAATCACGAAAAGCAATTGAGTTTTAATAGAAAAGTCAATTAATTCTTACCATTGTCATTGTTCCATTCATCGTTTTTATTTGTATCGCAAAACACAAAATAAAATCGATCTATTGTACTTTTTTAACACTTTATTAATAATCGAGTGAATGAAAATACACACACACACACAAACCCATTAAATATCACCAACGTTGTGTCGCCTTTGCGGAAGTTTCTTTCGTTTTATAGGGTCACGCAGTTGAATAAATTTTGACTAGCGTTGTATATTTTAGTTTCAATTATCACCATAAAATCCGTGGATCGCCACCTGTCATCCAAAATGGCATAAATAATTTCGCGGGCCTGTACCGAAAAATTCAAATATAATTAAATTTGAATAAGAAACTTGATGAGAACCAATTATAATTTTAATTATGATTGATAAATATCATTGGAATATTTATAATTGAATTACATGAAAATTATGTCAATTTTTATTGCAAAAAATGAATCCCACTTTTACGTAACTATAATAATTGAATACGCTGCCGCTTTGTTTAAACATAACCTCTACAATGAAAACGTCGAGTCGACTTGAGCATGCTCGATGTAGCATCTGCATGTTGAAGAAGCAATTGACTTAGAGATATGTATTTTTACATACATAGCATTGTATGATTTAATAAAACTAATTATCAAGATAATATTAATAGATAATTATAATGGCAGTGAATGGATTTGAAGTACGAATTATAAATGGAGAAAAGGTAAAATTTATTTATTCATAAAAATATAATTTCTTTTATTGCTGGCATTTCACAAGCATGATATTTCATATTAACCTCATTCTCATATTTAAATGTCTTTTCTTTTTAAGGGCAAAGGATTATTTGCTCGTCGTCCATACAAGAAAGGCGATATAATATTCGAAGAAAAACCAATTGTTTGCTGCCAATTTGCGTGGAATACTGACTTTAAATATTTAGCATGTGATAATTGTATGTGTCCACTTGAAAGTGCCGAAGAGAATGCTCGTCGATTGACACACAAACATGATTTAATATTACCATATGCCGAATGTTGCGAAACAAAAAAGGATTCAATAATTGAGTGTTCAATGTGTGGCACAAAATATTGTAGTAATGAATGTTTAAATGATGCTATGAATAAGTATCATAAAATATTGTGTGTCCATTCACGCGATGAAAATGAAACTCATCCATTGATACAATTAAAAGAAATGTGGAAGCAAATGCATTATCCACCAGAAACCGCAACAATAATGTTAATAGCACGAATGATTGCTTATGTTAATCAAGCAGATGATAAATCCGCTGCACAATCGTTATTTAATCAATTTTGTCATCGCACAACTAATGAAGTTCATGAGATTACTCACAATTTGTTGGGTGAAAAATTCGTTGGTCAAATTGATGTGTTGAGACAATTAATGGAGAACGCATTGAATAAAGAGAATACACCTCATGTAATTACTCTGATTGTTAGGAAAACACATTTAATTTATAATTTTATCTGTTGATTAATTCTTTTTTCTTTTCTTGTTTTAGTGGTTTACACCGGAAGGTTTTAGAAGTTTATTGGCATTAGTCGGTACAAATGGTCAAGGAATCGGCACAAGTGCATTTAGTAGATGGGTAAAAAATGTTTCAGCATTGGAAATACCTGAAGATCAAAGAATTCAAATTGATAAATTTATCGACAGAATTTATGACGATATGGAAGAAGGTGAATAATTTTTTTTTGCATGCTACAATTTTTAATTGAGTCATTTCATGTTTTATATATATATATTCATTTATTTATTTATCATCATTATTATTATTATTTTTTCATCAGATGTAGGAACATTTTTAAATAATGAAGGATCAGGACTTTATATTTTACAATCATCAATAAATCACAGTTGTAATCCTAATGCAATTGTTGAATTTCCGTATTCAAATAGTACATTGATAATAAAAACAAAGCGTGATATACAAGTGAATGAAGAAATTTGTATTGGTTATTTGGATGAGTGTGAATTGGAACGTAGTCGACATTCCCGACAAAAAGCATTAAGTTCTTTCTATTTATTTGTTTGTCAATGTGAAAAATGTAATTCCCAAGCGGATGATGATGATGTTACATCCGAGGAAGAGGATTTTGATCAAAACATGTCTGATTGAAATGCAAAAGAAAAAAAAAACATGAAAAACATACAATTTATATTTATACTTTCTTGATATCATTTTATAATAATCCTACGAAACAATAAAATTAAATAGGAGAGCCGTGTAACAACTAAAACACTCTCGAAAATAATAATTACTTTATAATCAACATAGACGTAAAAACCTTTTATTAAATAAATTTTTTCTATAGAAAAAATGTGAAATATTTATTTATTTTATTATTAACTATAAATCACTTTTGAGTAAACTATAAATCACTTTTAATACGAAATAATTTATATTATTTATCACAAATTTTATTAGTACTAAATAATCGTAGATATTAAATTAAAATTCAATTATAAACTCTTATTCATTTTTTATCTTTAATTCATTCATACCATTTTCCATGAATTTTGTGATATAATCTGGTAATGGATTAGTTAATACACGTTTTTCTGCCAGTTGTCCCAAGAAACCAGCAATATCATGACTTTTAAATTCCCATCTGCAATGAAAAATAATAAGTAAACCGCTTTCTTGTATTTTTTTAGTTGTATTGAATTTTTTCGATCAACATACTCCATATTTATACGAGTATTTGGCAATAGTGTAGCAATATCTTTATCAGCCCATGGAACTTGATTTTTTTTTACATCTAGTACGTCGATTGTGGGTTGTTCATCTCCAAAAATTTTTTCAATATATTTTTTTCGATTTTGATGCTGTCTAAAATCTATTCCCGTATTTCTAAAAATTAATCGAGATTTTTATTTAAATATTGAATTAATTTATGAATAATAATTTGTCGATGTGGTATTATTTACTTGATTACTGGTGGCGCTTCTTCGTATTTAGAAGAATCGCATAGTTTTTCAGCATTTGCAATGCCTTGCTTCTTTATTTGTAACATTTTCATAAGTGATTCTAAATGTCTTCCCATCAAGTGTAATTTTTTATAGCTACTATACCCCATACTTTCACTAATTACATATAAAAATTCACTTTTTACTGCTTTTCTTGAAGAAAAAAAATATCCTTGGGACAAAAACAATGCGAAAAATAATGGAATTGAACGTATTGACTTTTTTTCCCTCATCGAAATGAAAGTTGCACCATCGTATGTTATTAATTTTATTTCCATTTTCATTTTCATTGTATGAAATACTTGCAGCATTTTTTGACGCAATTCTTCCAACGATGTAAAACCAAATGTTCCTTTTTTCTCTTTCAATTCATAACCGTACCAATATTTTTTCTGTGAGTGTCTACTTATCTCTTAATAAATAGAAACGGAAAAGTTGTATTTTTTAATTTAAAAATAATATAATTTATCATGTGAGCTTTAGCTTACCTATGACTTCGAGGTATGTTAAACGTTCTCTTAAATCGTCATCATCAATTTGTTTCATCTAGTTGAATACATTTTCAATAAATAATTGAAGTTGTAAAATTCTTTTATATAATTAAATCGTAACACTTACTCTAATTGTTTGAACAATTATTCGCAAAACATTTGCAGGTGTGAAACTCTCATGATGTTTCACCAATGTTGATCTTATTTTATTCCATGATGTTTCAGGAAAAATTGGCAACACCATAGATTCCAATTCTTCAAATTTGAATTTTCTGAGTGTCGTTGATATCTGACGTTCTACACTAAATGGTGCTGTTAAAAATAAAAATAAAGAAATAAAAAATAAACAGGGATGAAAATGTTTGAGTTTGTTTAGACTTAACCTCGAAGGTTAAAATTCATAACTTGTATCAATACACAAGAAATTATTTTTGTTTGCTTACCGGGTGCCATTTTTTGAATGATGAATATTTATTTGATGCATGAAACTAGTAGCATTGATAAATTGAAAATATTCGACAAATAATTATATATTACAAATATTTTGAAGTTATTTAATTTATATATGAACACAATGGAAACAGCGCCCGCGCCATATTAAACGCGGGAAAAATACAATTTCCATTTTTTCAGACGACCTCCACTCCATATGATCCAAACGGATTGGACAACTCAAAAGTCTCGAGAGACCAATCATGTCTTTCGATTTAAACAAAAAAGATTTTTCTAATTTTTCAAATTTTATATATATACGAGTATAGACACAGTGCGAATTGTTATTTCTCGTCTTGCATAAAACATAATTTCGAACTGATTCAATTAATTCACATACTGTTTCTTATCACTAATTAAATTATTTATACATATCTATGTAGTGACTGTATTAGAGTGGTGAATAATATTTACATATTGATATAAAACAATTTCACGAAATTCGTTAATTTTGAGGTTGTAAAAAAAAAATATTTTTTGTTCATTATCATTCTACAATTATCTTCCATATATATATATTTATATATATATTTTTTTTTATTATTTTTATTTACAAATATTTCGTTAAATAATTATTGTATTTTGTAACAAAATTTTAATGCAAATTTTTCACCATATATATGGTGACATATTTAGTGGCAAAAAAACAAAAAAAAAATTCAACAAAAAAAAATGTCTCCTCATGCAATATAAACAATACTGATTATTTTCGTGTACACGATATTATTTATTATTATCTATATTTTAATAATTATATAAATTGATTTTTTCTTTTTTTTTTTTTTCAAATGTATTATTTTTGTCAATACTATTCCATATAAAAATCAGAATGACAAAAAAAAAAGAAGATATATCTATATATATTAACAAATTTTTTTAATGCAACAAAATAATATACCTATTATTATTATTATTTTTTTTTTTTTTAAATTTTTATATTTATATCACGAGCTAGGCCCATTTATTTATTTATATATTATTTTATAATATATAATAATAATAATGTGTGGATACATTTGTATTGGGATATTTTCATTTTTTAATTTTATTTTAATGTTTAGCCATTTATTTCTGTATTTTGCTAATTGCGCGCATGTGTGTGTGTGTGTATATGTATATATCTGTATTTATATTGATGATAATCGCAAGCATATATATATTTTTATATTCACACAATTTTATTTGATATAGGCGATGCAAAGCTGTTTCTCATTATTCCTCTTATTTAATTATCACTTTAATCATTTATGATGTCTGTTTTTTTTTTTTTTGTATTATATAATTTGTAAAGTTGATTATTATTAAATTTATTTTCTACTACTATTTTTATTTTATAATTTATCAACAATTCGTCGTTTTATTCCTTACAAACAAATCTGTCAATTTTTATTGTTCATTATCATTTTTTTTTTTTTTTTTTTTTTTCGTTTTTTAATACATAAAAATTAATTTTCGTGCAAGATTCTCGTTGAAACTCATGCCAAATAAACATACGAATTGTATGATGGAATAAGGGACTTTCATATTTTTTTCGAGAATTTATTTATTTCATTTGTTATTTATTTTTTTATATTTGATTTCTTTATATGTGCAAATAAATTTTTAGGCTGTTTAGTTTTATTCTCATGTTCATTATTATTGCACAGTATTCTTGGACGTCAACTATAATTATGTATATATATATATATATATATATATGTATATATGTAACATCGTATATGTATTTATAAAAAGCGATGTTTTATGTTCATGTATAAATTTTACTTTATGTGAATAATTGATTTTATTTTTTGTATTAATTTCAGTTGGTGTAGATCATTTTGATACGATGTATCTTCAATGAATCTGAGAAATTTATATTCTGAAAAAGTGGTGAGTTTTTTTATTGTTATTATAAATTTTTTTTTTCAGTAAAAATGCACGAGAAAAATTTTTGATATTAAAATAAAAGACAAATCAAATTACATCGCACAACTTTTAACGTTTTAATAAACTATATGAAGTATAGAAGAAGAATAAGAAGAAAAAAATGAACATTATTAAACGTTTATAAAATAAAAAAATTCGACAAAACACAAATTAAAATAATCATCTACTTGGACGGTAATCATGGCCAAAGTATTTTTATCTTTTCATATTGAGGGACCACAAAATTCTTTAAACTAGTCAACAGTTTGCTAAGAAATTCAATTACTATTGCAACAATTTTTTTTTTTTATATTCCGTTTATATTCCATAATTAATTTAAAAATTGTTGGGATTAATGATAAATACCTATATATATCATTTAGTGATAAATAACACGATTCAGTTCACTTAAGACGTTGCGTTACATTTGCTAATGCAACAGCAAACGCTTGAAGTGCACTAAATGGATATTGAAAGTCTAGGGTGTAAGCATTGCCATCGATTCTACCAAATTGCATTACCTGTAATATAAACAAAGAAAAAAAAAAAAAAAAAAAAAAGATTTTATTTTTTTTTAATTAACTCCTAAATATATAAAATTATTTATTCATCGATAATTCACTTACTTGTTTTCCACGATATTCAATTTGAAAATTTTTTGCGCTCTCTTGTGTCACACGACCACCAAAGTCCAATTGGTAAACTTGACTTGCCTCATTCCACATTGGCGCTTTATTGTGCATGACAAGCTCTTCAGCTTTGTTACCAATTCCAGCGCCACCACCAGTACCTCTTTGTTTGAGCTGAAAAAAAAAAAAAAAAAAAGAAAAGAAAATAAAACAATAGCACCAATGAGCACCACTCAAATTCACCATTCAAAATTGATTCTCCTTAATCATCAATATCTGGTTTTTACTTTGAAAAAAAAAAAAAAAAAAAAAAAAAAGTGAAATGGCTGAAAAAAAAATACCTTCTGTCGTAATTGCGCTTTTTGGAATGTCTCCAAGTTACGATAACTTCTTGAAATTTCATCCTGAACCTGTCCCTCATCATCTGAACTTTCACCGCGGCTCTTGCGCGTTCTTCGACTCAATAATGGACTTGACAACAATCGCCGTCTAATTGGTGATGCTGACGCAGGTCGTTTACCCTTCTTCGATGGTGCTGGACTGCTGGGTGAACTTCTAGGTAATCTTGCACTCGTTCGAGGGGATAATGGAGGTAAACTGTGATTGTCATCAAAATCACGAAGCCTAGCGGCTAAACCATCTAAAGATGATGACAGTGAATCACTTGATTTACCTTCTCTACATAAAAAAAAAAAAAAAAAAAAATTATTTTAATCATGAAAATGTATGAGAATTGATTAATTTAAATGTAATTAGACCTACCCGGCATTTGTTGCATCTTTTTGAATACTATTATTGTCTTCTGTTATCAAAATTTGATCATCATTTACTTGTTTATCATCGAAATTTTTTCTCTGGCGACTACTTTTTGCTTTGTCAACAATTTCCGTATTTAATCCAACTTCTTCAAGATGTTCTGATAATTGGGGTGCAAGTGAAATTTGTTCAGTACTTGGAAACATATCGCTAGAATCTAAACTTTTTGATTTTCCACACGTACTCAATCGTGGTTTAGCACATTGCGGGCCAATCTCGTGTTGGGCTTTATTTTTTCTTCGTTTTTTAGTTTTTCTCGATACAAGAACGAGTCGTTTGTTGGGTGCCTCTTTACGTAACATTTTTAGAGCGACATCACATGGCACCATTTGAGCATCAACCAAATCTAAATATCCCACACTGCAGCTACGTACCATTGGATCCAATGCGGGACAAAGTGGACCAATACTAACAACCGTTTGTGTTCTATGAACACTGCGCAACTGTCCAATCGAGTCTATATCAATTTTAGCCATTTCATCATCAATAAAACGTAATTCATCAACTTTACCAATTGACATTCCCACTTGATTTGTATGATTGGCACCAGATTTACCACAACATCCTGTTAGTTTTCCTTCTTTTCGTTTATGAATGCATTGAGCAGTTCCCGATGTCGTGCCAGAATGTAATATTCCTAAATTTCCAGTTTGATTTGAACACGTTGGTGAATTTAGTCCACTAGACGTGGCAGCAAGACCTTTTGAAAAGCCTGTTGGTGTTGATGATGCTTGTGGAACAGACGATGGTGAATTTAAATTAGACAAGAAACAACCATTTGATTTCAAACTATTATTTTTCGCATGGACAAAAGTGTTTGAACAATTTTGCAACATCATCCCGGGAAAATTTAAATAAACAGGTGAAGATGGTGTTGTATTATTTTGCTGACAAGCTCGGGCAATTGAATTTTGACCATTCGGCATCGATGTTGGAATAATATTTGTCGTTTGGCATGGTGACAAAATTGTTTTATCATCATTATGATTTATTTTATTATTTTCCAGCTCCTTCCATATCGTTTGCTGATCAGAAAGTGCAGTCTTTACCCTCTGTATATTTCCAGAATAATCATTTGGTGGATTCGATGTTGCAATTAATGTTTGTGTTGGTGCTACAGCATTTTTTGGTGATTGTAACGCTGGTACATCGCAGCATCTTGGTGCATTATTGTGACGTGATGTACGATAATTCGTACCAGTTGCTGTCCTTAAATTTTCACACAATTCCATCATACCTTGACGATCTACATATGGAAAATCTTCATCGTAGCTATCGGTTCGTGTCAGTGGTGTCGCTTCAGTGGCGATAAATTGATTAGAAATTTGAGATTTAGGACGATTAGCATTCGAACGTGTATTTCTCGGTGTCATTGGTGCTATTGGTGGTGCTTGAGCATCTGTAGTTATTCTCGATGCTCCTTGTGGCTCTTGAAATGTCTCCTCTTCATCCTCCGAGAATAAATTTGGATTAAAACTCGGATCAGGACCTAAAAAAAAAATTAATGAATAAATGAAAAATAAGAAATATTTACGTAGTTGATTGGATAAATAAATTAAATTCGTATTTGATTTAATTTGTTTTATTTACCGGCTGGTAAATCATCACGTAATTCTGTCATAACAAGTGTCATTTGTCGGGGTTGTAAATGAAGTAATGAAGTTCTATATGTGACTTGTCCTAAGTTTGCCGGAACAGAATCAGTTAATCCATGAATTTTAAATTTTGTTCCCCAAATATTTGATGTGACTTCCACTAGTCTCGCATACTAAAAAATTTACAAATATAATTACAATTATAATACAATTAATTGAAATTTTTTTTTCTCTTTATTTACCTCTGGTAGTGTATCAACGTATGTTAGGTCGTCTTGTTCATCGTTAGATCGATCGTCGCGTCGTCGTCGATTTTTCCGTTTATTTCTTGGTGATCCACATAATTCTGCTGGTTCTTTTTCTGTATCTGAGCCATCACTACACGCTGGAAATTGTGACATTGTGTATTCAGATATATGCAACGTATCTTGACTTTGAGGATCGAAAATTACGAATTCCGGCCGGATTTTACTTGTTCTTCGACCTTTTAACAACGGCACCAAACCACCCAAATATTCCAAGTATAAAGTGTAACATGGAGCTGGTTCACCAGCGTGTCGTAGCATCGTACAATGCAGTCGACCACTACCAGGGGGTGGTCTCGACACGAATTTACGCAATTCTCTTGTTTCTGGCACGCACGATCTTCCAAATTAATTATTGAAAGAAAAAAAAAAAAAAAAATTATAATAATCAAAACACCGATATTAATTGATTCATTGAAATTTAATTGTCCTGTTCATTTATTTATTTTTATTTACCTTATTGTACTGGCAAAAAGTGCTCCAACGAGAGCACGCAATCTTGGGGGTAATGGCAATTGTTGTACACTAGATTCGCGTGTTAATGATGCTCTAACAGCAAGTCTTGACAATAATTGCAATGATCCAACGCGCCGGGATACCCAAGCGGCGTGTACACGAGCACCAGTGGCGACAAATAATCTTCGATCATTATGACCCCACGTTAAAGCCGAAACTTGACACTAAAACATTATCAAATAATCAATATTGCACCATTATTTTATACTTTGTACACAAATTGTGCCAAATATAATATACCTGAGTGTAAGGAATTGCAGTTGTATAAACAAGCGAACCAGTGTCAGAATAAAACTTGAGCAAGTTTATAAATTCTGAAGGGTTTCCTTGAATTCCATTAGTGCCACCGTCCGTAATATCTTTCGTACCAGCAATAGCCAATAATTTTCGTGAATTACTCCATTCGGCATAGAGAGGAGCTTTTAATCCTGTTTTAATAGTAATTGGTGATACGTCTTCAAATGAACGTAGCATAACGATATTCCCATCAGCCAAACACACCGCCAAAATATAACTTCGTTCATCTATCCAATAAATACACTAATAAATAATTAATTTATATATTTTGGAAGAGGTGGAGACATTAATGATTATTATATATATTAGATTAGAGATATTTAGAGAATAAAAATTAATGTTTTATTTAAAATTTTCATTGTTTTGGGCTATGGATTATTATTTATTTATTATTAATTAATTTATATATTTGTGTATACCTTGTTGAGTTTGATTGTTTGAAACATCATCATCGCCCTCTTCCATTTTAAATTTCTCAGCACTCCATGCCATTGATGTGACACCAGATGATAATTGTACCTCTGATACCATTGCACCATGCACATCCATAACAATTAATTGACCCGCTGTTGTTCCAAAATAAACCTGGCAATATAATAAAATATCAATTTATAAATTCTTTTTATTTAAGATTTTTTTTTTTTTTTGTTTAATTTATAACGATTGGAAAATAAACCTGTTGATCATCTGGTGTCCAAATGCCGCAAGTTATTGTCGCCTGATCATTCAACATCGATGACCAATATCTTTGTCCTGCGACACTACCAACCAACACAAAACCGTCCTATCAAATAGAACAAAAATAAAATAACATAAAATTTTATAGAGGTCACATTCATATTTATATCACATTGAATATTTTATTCATTTCTCAAGCTTTTAAACTTTTAGTAAATTTTTTGGCACTGGATCTTTCAATGGTACAAGGTCAGGATTTTTTTATTTTATTTTATTTTATTTTTTTATTTTTTGTAATTTGCCATTGAATGCCAGAATAATTTCATTGCGAAATAGTAAAAGATAATAAAATATATTTGACAACTTTATTGAAATTCGAAATCCTGATATGTCATAGAAAATTGAAAATAAATACCCGATAACAAATTAATGCCATTCGTCCATCATGTGACCAGGAAAAGTGCGTGACGGGAGTGCTACGATCGTTGATCAATTCAATGCTCCAACGCCCTTCATATTTAATCCACACAAATATCACACCCGAACTGTCGCAAGATGCTAATTTTTGATATGGCTCATTCCACTTGACAAGAATGACCTGAAACAAATAACAGAATATAAATTGAATTGAATATAAATATTAAAAAAAAAAAAAAAAATGAATAATGGACGGATGTGAAATATTTAAAAAAATTACTCGGTCTATTCGTATAATTTCCAATCAACAACAATAAACAAAAAAAAAAAATGTAATAAATGAATAAAAATAGAAGTACACGCGATGACAATAATTCATCTTTTATTCTTTCATTCTAACTTTGTATATTCAATATTTTGTGGCAGTAATATACGAAGCTAAAAGTTATTATCGACTTGTATAGGTCTAAACCTACACAATATATGTCTGTAGTTTTGCGTCTTTTCAACCCAACCTACCACCTTCACACGGGTTGGTTTTAGTACTCCAGGGAATCGTTAACGATTCTAGTGAGTGTGTATTTGTGTGAGTACATAAAATCCACGTGTCTTAATATCGTAATATTCAAACATTGTAGCATATTCCAATAATATCATTTGTAAATGTATCAGACTCTAGTTGGTCTAGGCAAAGTAAAATTACTCCAATTGTCATTGAAATATTATACATATATAGATGTATTATTATTATTTTTTTTTGTTTTTCGTATACAATTCCTACGACAAACATCACTAATGATTAATCCCAAAGGTATTTTATCAATCGTAAATTTTTAATATTAAACTGAAAAGCTCAAACTAATAAATTGACTGGGCAAGTTGACCTAGATGAAGATATAAAGTATTGCAAAAAGGATAGAGGGGCCATTGATAAAAATGTCTGGCGGCCTGGATAATCATGATATCGATTGTTGGTGAAAGCAAAGATGTTATTCACATATAAAATGGTAAATAAAATACTCTGCATTGTGTAGATATATAAAAAAGGTCAATTTGATTTTTGTATTGTTCGCTGTGGTTTAATAAAAAATGAAAAGTAATCCAAGATATTGTTATTCAATATTTCATTGATATAAGTAAATTTAGTAATCGCACCGGGGGAAACACTTTATTATTTCATCATTTTCTCTTTATAATTCTAAGAGGGTGAATCTGAAAAAAAAAAAAAAAAAAAAAAAAAAAATCGATGGTTAAATTTCGAGGTTGATAAATTCGAGGTGAAGAAAATCATACGGCATGAGCAGTTGAGAGTCCCTGTTCTAAACGCGGCATTGCGTGTGCCAAAATCGATAACTCCTTTTGTGTTATTATAAGCCTCCTCCCCCCTTCCCTCTATATCGATACAAATATGTGTAAATAAATATTTTAATATTATTAATGAGGTATGTGGTTTTTATTAATTTATAAAAACTTTTTTTTTTTTTTGAATATTTATTTATTTTTTTTTATTCACATTTGTAAATGTTATATGTGGTGAATAATTTATTATTGTCTAAAGGAGTTAGTACAGGAGGGTAGATTTCAAAATTGACGATAGATTTTCATCTCGTCCATTTTTCATTTCCTTATTTATTCCCTCAAGTGGTTTTTTCTTCTTTATTTATTTTTTTTTTTTCTTTGCTGATTCACGTCAATCACCAAAAGGTTTTAGTTTGTTTGCGTGCACGCGTATACATGTGTGTATGTGTACAGGCATAAGAGGGGGAAGAAGAGAGAGAGAAAGAGAGTGTGGGTGGACCGTAGGGTCTAGTTGTGAATGATGGTGCGACTATTTGAGTGAAAAAATATGTGAAGCAATAAAGAAAAAAAAAAGCTGTGAATGACGATATTCCGAGAAGATTTTCCGAGAAGGAAAATGCACTTTCAGACTGTGCTTTTATATTATTTGAGAGATTTAAGCCAAAAGTTATTGATATTTTCAATGTGAATAAGGACAGCGTAGACAGTTGAGATATTTTATTTATCTACGTATAAATATCCAAGTATTTATTTTATATACGTGATGATATTTTATGTTATATTAAATTATATCTCAACAAAAAAACAAAAAAAAAAAAAATGGAAATAAATCAATTTTTGAATTGTTGAAATTTTTATTTTTACTGTAATTTTTTTTTAATTTTTTGTTTGAAAAAATCGTGTTATCATTTATATTATTATTATAATTTATTATTATTTATTATTATTTTTTTTATTCTTATAAGATTTTATATAGAAAATTCATTCGTACGCGTTTTCCCCTCGAGTTCTTCTACCCTCGTCTCGTGCTCTAACGTGTCACGACTCTTGAAGAGAAATATCAACAAGGGAAACAAAATATATCCACACATACTCGCAAATTCATACACACACACACACACATATATATATATATATCAGAGTCAAAGTCTGTAGAATAAAATTCTTGAGGAAAAAAAAAATTACGTAATGTCTTTCAGAAAATTATTTTTTTCTTTTTTGATAAATTGATTTTGAAACATATCGTAAGAATTTTTCTCACTATTACGTATAAATACTTGGGCATGTGATGTGTGTATGTGTGTGTAGAGTCTCTTATGAACGTGTGGTTGGGTGGAATGATCACATCGTGCAAGTAGCGTGAAATTAGGTTGGCTGCTACACCCTGATATTCCCTTCTTCTTATTTTATATCTATCTAAATCTTTTTATTTTCATACCTGATTAAACTAGTTTTGCTTATGGTGAAACTTATAAACATTTAAAATTTTATTAATCCCATATTATTTACAATCTTATAATATGTTGAATAAACTTCTTAATATTAATGATTATATTTGAGTGAAATGTAATATTCATTCATAATTAAATAATATACAAATGGATTTAAATGTCTTGTACAAAAAACAAAAAAAAAAGAAAAAAAAAATTAAAAAAGTCAGGAATAATAAAATTCAAATTAATTTAACGACCCAACAAATTATTTATAAATTAAATTAATTTCACAATTGTTCTCTTCACCTTCATCATTTTTTATTTTTTATTTATTTTTAATTTCTACAAAATACCAAAAATAAATAATAAATTCATAAAATATCACAACTTTTTTTTTTTGTTATCGTTATAATCTTTACGTTGTCTCGCATACACTGATGGCATTAACTGTCTCGTCTCCATCACACCCCAATGAAACCATCAAGTGAGAAAAAAAATTTTCATTTTTTATTCTCCCTCGTGTGCTTTATTATTGTTATTATTATTATTATTTATTTTTTTTCATCTTCAACGAAAATTTTTTTTTTTTTCTTTTCAGATGTTTTCATCCAACCCTTTTTATTATTTTTCATACGTATATATATATATATATTTTTTTTTCTTTTCCCCGTGAATTTTCATCGTATACTATCACCTCGTGTGCTTGTTCGCGACGCGAAGTACGACCCTCTAATTGGCAGAGCAGCCAAAGTTCCAAGTGGTGTGAGGAAAAAAAAAAAAAAAAAAGAGAAAAACCCTAGGGTGAGACAGAGTAAAAGAGAAAGAGGGAAAAAAATCGACATTGAGGGATCGATGAATGGAAAAAATGATTTTTATTATTTTTTTTTTTTTTTTACTCTGAAAGGGATAAAAATGAACAAAAGTATATGCACAAACACGATACACTCGGTGAATATTTTTTTTTTTTATTAAAAGTTTTCTTTTTCTTCTTCTTTCTCTTCTTCTTATTAATTTTTTTTTATTTGCCACGATCTCATCCAGTATTGATTAAAAACTTTTAGACATACAAATTCGTATTACATTTAATTACTGAGTGATAAATATCATAGAAATAAATTATTAATAAATTTATCATTGTCATTTTGAAATAATTAAATAATATAATTGGAAGAATTGAAATAAAGTGATTGAATTTGAAAGTGTATAAAATCACTCACTTCACTTTGATGTCCACGTAGATTATAATTGGCTCGCAGTGGTAATTCGGTTGTTCGTGTACGACAATGAGATGTCGTGAAAGTGACACCAACTAATCCACGAGCATTGCCTGTAGCCAACCATCCCTCTTGATAATAATTTGTACGGCTCAATTTCCATCCCTCATCCTGTATCAAAAATCAATCAATATATTTATATAAATTTCAATAATTTAATTGGGCAATAAATTGGAAAAAAAAAAAAAAATTTTTTTTCCTCATTATTTTCAATTTTTTTATTTATTTATTTTTTCTAGTTTATTATCTTATAGATAATTATACGTTAAGATGATATACGATAAAAGTTATTAAATGTCAATGATTTATTTTTTTTTTATTGTAGAAAAAAAAATGTTCCAATTACCTCGAGGCAATTGAGAATTAAATACACAATATCAATTGTAACCCCTCGGTCTCACATCTTGAGATGTTTTATTGAATCTGACTTATATTTCTATAACTCTCGAATTTATTATTATCTAAACACACACACAAACACACACACACGATGGGAATTGAAAGACATTACGTGAAACTGTAAAGGAATTATTTTGATTTATGACACTGATGTCACAGATGAGAAATGAAATAGAAAGAAAGTGAGTTCAGATAAATATTTTGATTTCGAATATTAGACGAGTAAATGAATGAATAAAACGTTAGTAGATATGCACAGAACTAATGCAAACATTGGGCGAGTCTTTGTGATCGTGATATATTAAATTGGGTTGATGTAAGTGCAATTGATAAAAGAAAATAAAAAAAAAAAAAAAAAAAAAAAATCTACTTCAGTTGATTTAATTAAAAATAATAATAAAAAGAAAAAGAAGCCGAAAAAAATTTCTTTCATTTTTTTTTTTATTTTTACATATTAAAGAGAATAATTATCACTTAATTGCCATTGTCAGATCTTGATATGTCATCAAGATGGAAAATAAGTGTATTCTATTCATAGAATTTATCAGAGTGAAATCTTCCGGTGGAGAATTCAAATTTTTTTATAAAACATTCATAATAATTTATCGATTATGAATAACTATTTGAATAAATGTTAATGATTTTACTAGAAAATTTTTACAAATGAAAAAAAAAAATTAAATATTAATAAAAAAAATTTTATTTTAAATTTAATTGAAAAAAAAAAAAAAAAAAAAAATTGTATTATCACGCATGAATTGCAGTAGTGGCTAATATTATAATTTTGTGATTTAAAATGAAACTGCCACTTTTCTAACATATATATGTATACACTTCGAGAATCGCTTAAGGGTAAAAACTCGACTGAGGGGTAAAAAGATATTTTCTTTTTCTCTTTCTCTCCCTCTATGATTACAACGGATTCTCCACCCACTCGCCCGCCTATTTATCCAAGGGTATAATCGTGGGTTTGTAAAAGAAAATTCCCCATTCCATTTTACTAATATATATATAAACCTAAGGGTTGAGAATACCCTTTCGTCTTTATACACTGTGCCGTCGGCGCTTCTATATTTTGTACAGTACAAGAAAAATGTGGGAAAAATATCTGAGTAATTTCCAAGTACCTGACAAATTCTCGTTGAATATTTCCTACCTCTTTATTTTACGTTTTATTCTCCATTTACCCTCTATCCACCCACAATTTTTATTATATCAAATTGTAATTTTTAATAATTTATTACAACACAATTTATCAAATTATATATTAATAATAATAATTTTTTTTATTTCAAAAATAAATTCCAGTGAATTTTTTTTGTTTAATTTTTAAATTTTATCTACTTACATTTGTGTTATTGATTAAAAGTTTTTTTTTTTTTTTTTCCCGCGTAAAATAATACTTGGAGTAGAAAAATTTTCACTTCATGATTTTCATTCATGTGAAATAAAATTCTTGGATCAATGAACTGTACACTGAATTGTTGATTTTTCTTTTTTTTTTCTTTTTTATTGTAAATTCATCTATCGTTTCAACATTAAATCACATATGTATATGTAGAATAAAATATACACACATAGACACATGCATGAAAATAGCAATAAATTTTATTTGATAATAATTCAGGCACAATATGCGTAAATAATTAACAATTCAAAATTGTCCATGTTTAATTATATAAATTGAATGTACAATACAACTGTATATTCATAAGTTTGAATTATATTCTCATGATTTGACGTTAATATATTTGATGTATGCATATAAATATATACAATATCACTACAATTTCACATAAATTTATATACACATGAGGACTTGGTAACGCCCAAATACCGTTAAATTACCCATTTGAAAGGGCGTGTATCAGACATTCAGCAATTGGCTATCTCTCTTTTTCTCTCATGAATTGTGTTGACACGTGAACATTTGGACTATTGGAAAAAGAGGGTGATGGAGAACTACGTGTGATATAGTGACTATCGAAAAGCGTTTAACGACAGGAAATAATGGAAATTCTACTAATCATAGTCCTAGTTCAAATTTATCAGTAAGAATAGAATTGTATTCAATCATTTTCACGAGCTATTTAATTATTTCTCTTACACATTATATAATCGATGAATATCAATGTCCTCGATATATTCATTCAATAATAATAATAATTTTCATTCTTTTTTTTTTAAATAAAAATATGAATTAATATTAGATGAAGATATGGATGGAAAATAGTTGACATGTTGTATATGAGAATGCGTTGGAGTGTAAAAGAAAATCTACTTGAGACACCAGACTCACGCCAGATCTTCATCTTCGACGATGAAGTTTTAGAGTACGTGTGTACGTGTGTACGCGTGTGTGTGTGTGTGTGTGTATTTGTGAGCATAAATATACACATTAATACACTTAATGCAACAGCATCAGTGAAAATCCGTCGTATCACAGTCTACAGATTATTATCGTCGTCGACGTGTTGTTGTCTCGTGACCAATGCAATTCAACATTTTCCCTCTCTTCGTTATGTATACGAAAAAAAAAATTTTTTTATTTTTTTTTCTTTAGTTCATCTCCTTTTTTGTATTGCATATCGTGGATCATCTAGACTTATTTATATTTATATTTCTATTAATATATTTTGTTATGTCATATTTTTTTATTTATTTATTTCATTTATTTTTTATTTTTTTATTTTTTATTAATATTTATAAATGATAAAAAATTTTTAATATTAATTTAAATATTGTAATGATAAATAAGAGTGTGACTTTATTTATTTATTTCATACTTATGTGTACAAAAAATAATTGATTAATTAATTAATTGATTGATTAGTTGATTGAATAATAATTTATATAATATTTGTTAATGTATAAATTTATAATTACCTCGGGCAATTCATCTGGTACTTTGCCCATCCAACTGAGTGACAGGATATTACAATCGCACTTGGCATTTGTATTTTTTTCAAAATGCAAGTGCATTTTATTACAATACCCGCACACGGGCCCATCAACAATCAATTTAAATTCAACAATATAAATAATTCAAAATAAAAATGTAAATAATACATTGATAATTTTAATTATATCCACATTATATTTTAAATTAAATCATAAAAATATCACTGAATTACAATTTATAGAATTTTCGATTTTTTTTTATTTTGTTTAAATTATAAAATATAAAAATATATTTGCAGTCATTTATTTACGACAATTGTCGCCATTTTACCATATACCGTTAACGCCTTAAGTTTTTTTAATTGTCATAAAAGCTCATATGTAGATACACGATATAATAAAATTATCAGTATCGATATAACAACACAACAATTGATTTATCAATACTAAAATCATCCACGAAAAAAAGCACCACCTTGCGTTACTCGTTCAAGTATTTTATCCCCAATGACAAATACTCACGGCAGGGCCAAATGTGGCACTGAAAGCTCTCGGCGAGTCGCCAGTTGGATTTACTCTTCTACCCCTTAGTAAACTGTTCTCCCTCGCGCACTCTCATACGATTGGTGGGGGTTGTCGTACGTATTGTCTATAGAGTATGAAAATCCTCCCATCATGCGCGCCAAACCCTCAACAAACCCCACCACAATTTATTGATTATATTCTTATTCACAATTGGAGCATACAGTGGGCCCTAGTGAACGTACATTGTACTAATAAAATGATTGAGATTTTTATTTATCATATTTTTTAAATATTTTATTTATTAATTTTATATTTTATATGATTATTTGTAACAAATGACGTTGTACTATGTAGTTCACGTTAAGTTGAGACCTACAGGTTTGAAATAATTTATACATTAATTTGCTGTTTCATAATTTGAGTGGTTTTTGTTTTTTGTTTTAAGTTATTTACTTATTTACTCTCTTCGTGTTGATAATATTAATTTATTGAGTAAATTATTCGAATGAATTACTCAAAATTCCTGATAGTGTATTAATGTGAAAGACTCGTGAAAGAAAATAAATAATCATTGAAATTAACACGCGTTAAATATATTTGAATATTTCGACACTAGCGCCAATGAAAATTTTTACTCGATGTGTAGTTTTGTATATAAATATTTTTATTAGTAGTCGTACAAAATTATGTGAAAAGATAATGACAGAATTTGTCTATAATATATTTTGATTTTTGAGTCATTGTGTTATTGTGTTCGTGAGAAATGTAAACAAGAAATGATTTTATATTGGAATGTATTTTAGTTGAAATTGTGTTTAAATTCTGTGTGAGAAGTGGGAGACAGATGGCGTGTGTAGTACTTGAGTCGGACGGGGGGCGCGTGCGTCGTACAGAAATTCGCGCCATTACGAGTCGAACAGTCGAAGAAGATGGATCGGTCTTAACTTTGTCCCGTGTTTGTTAGTGATTTATAATAACTATTTGTGAAGTGAAAAAAATATTTAATTAAGTGGAGTGATGGAGAATAAATAGTATTCAATTGAGAAATTATTTTATAAGAAAAAAAGAAAAAAAAAAAAACAAAGAAAGAACAAGTGAAAATAAATAACCAACGGCAATGGAAGGTCACGGTGTTTGTAGTTGAATAAAATTTATGGAGTCTTTCATCGGTGGAAAATGGGTGAGTCCTGATTTTTATTTTATTTCAATCTAAAAAATGATTATATTAATGAGTAATACTCAGAGTTCTGGTGTGAATCTGCATTTACTTTGTATAATTATTATGTCGAAAAAATTTTCAAATGTTTTTTGGGCGGGAATAATTTTCGAAATAAAAAATAAGTGATTGCTTGGGTGTACTGCGCCATCTATTCTTGGTTTTACATATGCGAAAGCGCGACCATGCGGTAATATATTTAACCCACATGAATACAGTGTGTATTTTGACGTGCGATACATTCTTAATTTAATATTATACATAATATAGGATAATAATTTGGATTAATATATTAATTATTATGGATCACAAAGCCGAACAGCATGATGAAATTGAGGCTTTAGATTCAATTTATTGTGGCGAATTGAACAGTACGTAAATAATTTTTTTTATGCACTAGTTTCACTTAATAATCATATGAATAATAACCTCGAAAAATTTTAACAATTTATTTTTTTTATATTTAATTGAATAAATTAATTATTGAATTAATAAATTTATTCATTTATTGAAATTATTTGAAAAAAAAAAAAAAAAAAATTAATGAAATCATTATTTCAGTATTGGAAACTGAGCCATATTATAAATTTGTATTGCCCATAAAATCTGAGGAGTATGAACTAGAATCTGACAATGGTTTAGCGTGCAATTTACAATTTACATATACACAAGAATATCCTGATGTACCGTTAATAATTGAAATTGAAGATCCCGAAAATTTTGAAGACGGTGATGAGGATAAATTACGTGAACATTTAATGGAACAAATGAATGAAAATTTGGGTATGGTTATGGTATTTACATTAGTTAGTGCTGCACAAGAATGGCTAAATGTACAATGGGATAGAATTAAATTACATCGTGAAGAAACCGCATCTAAAAAATTAATTGAAGAAGAAGAAGCTGAAAGGGTAAAATAAAAATATAAAATTTATAAATATCACAAAATAGAAAAAGAAATGTATTTTTTTTTTCATAATTTAACATTTATTATTTAAATGATGGGATTTTTAGAAAAGATTTGAAGGCACGAGAGTATCAGTAGAAACTTTTATGCGATGGAAAGAACAATTTGATATTGAAATGGGCCATACTAGAAAACGTGAACTCGCATTATTACAGGGAAAAAAATTAACAGGGCGTGAATTATTTATGACTGATAAAACACTCATTGAATCAGATCTTAAATTTTTGGATGACGGTAGAACATTTTACATATCTACATATCAAATAATTACGATATTAGTAGAATATAAGTTTAAATTTATATGGGATTCAATTTCTTTTTAGGTGAAGCTGTAAAGGTTGATGAAAGTTTATTTCAAAATTTGGATGATCTCGATTTAGATAATAATGATGATGATGATGATGATGATAATGATGATGATAATGATAATTCATATAAAGTTGATAACCATCGGGCATATGGTGATCCAGTTGTTTGTGTTGGTGACGATTGAATTGTTCCAACAAAAAAAAGAAAATACAATATTTTATGCTAATGAAAAAACAAAAAAAAAAATGAAGATGAAGTAATAAAATTGTGTAAATATTTATCAACATTTTTTTTGTGTTATTTCTCATAGCGTATTTAATATACTTATTATTGATAAATTTTTGTTTAATTAATTATATAAGGTGATGAAAGATTCAATAATGAAAATTAATTCGAATATTGACATTTTGTTTATTTATTAATTAATTTTTTTCCTTTTTTCAATAGTTTGACAATAATTTTTGGTAATAATAATAGTCGCAATGTTAACACTTATTATCGTATCATTGAATACTTTCATTAGATAAATAATACATGGGAATTTCCCTCAAAAACTAATACTGCTGAATAATATTTAATGTAGAAAATAAAATTATTTTCTTTCACGGTAAATATTTTATCATTTTTTTCCACGTGATACTTTGTATAAGTTATAACAATAATTCACAAACGGACATGTAATAGATT
Source organism: Dinocampus coccinellae (assembly GCA_963920625.1). Classification (NCBI taxonomy): domain Eukaryota; kingdom Metazoa; phylum Arthropoda; class Insecta; order Hymenoptera; family Braconidae; genus Dinocampus; species Dinocampus coccinellae. The sequence continues at coordinate 2,956,924 of OY987190.1, read as the reverse complement.
TCATAGATAGAACGTGTAAAAAATCTATTTTCATGATGAATATTTCGGTTCATTTTTTTTTTTTCTCAGTAATGAAAATTGTATAGTTACATTTTTTTGTAGTAATTCAATCTACGTCTACGTTTTGTTGTTTTATAAATATATCAATAAATAACTTTGAGATGAATAATAATTATTATGATATTTGTTTAAAAAAAAAAAAATCTCGATATGGTGAAAGAAAAAAAAATGATTGTATTGCTTTGATTGAATTTTTTTTGTTTGCCGAAATTCGCCAATGTGGTTGCCATTTGAATTACATCAAACGTGTTATAATCTGTTGAGGAACAGAAAAATGCAAATATTTATTTTATGTTTAATTGGCAAGCTTTTGATGAATAATTTTGATTGAATTTTTTTTTGTTTTTTCTTACTGGCTATTAACTTTTTATCATCAATATTCGTCCAATTGCCATTCAATAAAGCATTTTTATTGAGCATACAATAAATAATTTGGCATAATTTGGCATAGAAGATAGAAAATAAAAATAAAAAGGGAAGAATAATTAAATTGGAGTAAATATATCGCATTCATTTTTTGATAAATGAAAGTTCAATCATTACATACGAGCGTGGTGAAGGCCCATTCGTTGCCTTTTATTTTATGTGTATATATTTCATATAATATATATACAATGTGAATTGTTGTCTTGAATGATCAAAAACGATTTCAGACGTAAAATTATTCACGTAAATCTTCACACATATTCTCAAAACACTTTCAATTGTTAATTCAACTTTAAAAAATATTGATTCAATTGATTGGCAAGTTATTATCTTTTTTTTTATAATAAAAAATGAGATCTTTTTTCGGATAATTCAATATTTTTATGAGAAATTTTCAATTAATCCTTTGTAGGAGAAGTTGAACAGTTTTTTTTTTTTTTTTCCATTATTACTAGATGAAGTCTTTTTATTATTCAGCGTTGATAAATTTTCTGCATTGTAAAATTGAGAAACAAAAAAAAAAAAAAATAAATAAAATGAATAAAAATATTGCATTGATCTGCTAGTTATACTTCCTCAGCAAAATATTCGTAATTATTTTTCTAGTTACAGATGTTTCAAATCATGACGTATCTCTATACTGTCTCTGTAATTATAAAAAAGAAACAGGGCAATATTTAAAAACAAGTTGGTGAGATCATTTAGATTTTATTTTTAATTATTGGATTGGAAAAAAAAAAAAAAAAAAAAAAAAATACGTGTTAGGGATAAAAACAAATTATAAAATTAAAAGAAATACATGACAACTGAAGAAGAAATTTTTTTTTTCGTTAATCATGTTTATATTTTAATGAAAAGTAATTAATTGGCGTGAGCAAAGCATGTAATCTACACTTTAATTTATAGATAAATGCGTAACATTATAATTAACATGCGACAGATAGGATTATTTTTATGACAGGTATTTTATTTCTCACACTTTTTTTTCATCCGAATAAAATTCTACAGTAGCTTACGAAAAAAAAAAAAAAAATAAAAAAAAATTGAAGCGTATAAATAATCGTGAACTTCGAATAATTTTCCAAACAGTTATGAAAAAATTGGTATATCAGTGAGAAAAAAAAGAAAAAAAAAAAAAAAAGTATACTGTGTTCTTTTTCTATGATACAAAGTAGTAATTAATTTTATACATGCATAAATGCATTAATCTCAATTTACTCACTTTTCTGGTAAGATTCGTGGTTGTGAAAAGGCATTGGGCCACTCGTATAGATTTGGCAATGGACTATCATAATTAGCATTGTACATTTTACTCATTATAAATTCACGTTTGTCTTTAGGCTCTGGATATTCACTTGCCAATCCACCTAATTGAAAAAAATAAAATTTTATTTATGCTCTGATAACTTCAAATTTTTTTTTTTTTGTCTCTTTTAATTCTTTTACTCACATTGTCCATACGCGTACTCGGCAATTTTTACTGCGATATCGATTGAGCACTCTTTGATTGATCCCAATGGTGGATAAAGACTACCACGGGCAAGATCTTCATCTGATACAGTATCAGCAACAGTTTGGGCAGAAATTAAAAATAATTCCTCGGTAATATGGTGTACCCCAGTTGCAATTACACCTAATGCAATTCCCGGAAATATATATGCATTATTTCCTTGGCCAGGTTTATAAATTTTTCCATTATAATTTACTTCACCAAATGGTGAACCCGATGAGAAAATACATCGTCCCTTAATATTAAAAAAAAAAAAAAAAAACAAAAAAATAAAAAAATAGGTTTTTATTATAACATAATTTTTTTCTTTTAATCATTATATATTTTTCCATTATAATTACCTCAGTGTGTTCATATGCTTGTTGTGCAGTGCACTCGGCTTTACTTGTAGGATTACTCAGGGCAAAAATTATTGGACGTTCATTATTTTTTGCCATTTCTCGTAATACTTCTGGTGTAAATGCACCTGCGGCTGCTGATGCACCTAAAAATAAAAATAAAAAATAAAAAATACTATATTAATATTTGATTTATTATTCGGTGATAAATTATTAAATTACATTTTGAAATTTACGTACCAATTAATACCGTTGGTTTAATTTCTTTTACAACTTCAATGAGTGTTTTTACTTCTTTATGATCTTTTGAATACCACACCTTTTGACCATCTAAATTTCCAATACGTCGTTCTTTAGTTAATAATCCATCAATGTCCATCATCCAAACTTTATCGCGTGCTTCTTGTTCTGTACAACCATCTGCTTTCATTGCTTTGACACATAAATTGGCAATCCCAATCGCTGCCTATAATAATAATAAAAGAAAGGAACATAAAATTATTATCATCATATCGTTTATCAGTTTTGAATTTATCTCAATATTAAATTATCACTTACCTCACCCGCACCAAGGAAGACAAATTTATTATCAGATATTTTTTTATGTGTTATCCGTTTTGATGCTAAAATACCAGCGACTGCAACTGCAGCTGTGCCTTGAATATCGTCATTGAATGTACAATATTTATCGCGATATTTATCAAGAAAACGAAACGCGTTGTGATTACCAAAGTCTTCAAACTGTCAAAATAAAAGGCATAAAAGTAATGAAAAATAATAAAATATATTATTATTATTATTATTTAATATTTACTTACTTGAATTAAAACATTTTGTCCGTATTTTTTTACACAAGCACTCATGAATTCATCAATAAGTTCATCATATTCTGCACCTCTACTTCTTGTTTTATTCAAACCAATATAATGTGGATCATCTCTTAATTGTTCATTATTTGTACCAACGTCAATTGTAATTGGAAGACACTGATGCGGTTTAATACCAGCTAATGCTGTATAAAGAGCCAATTTACCAACGGGTATTCCCATACCACAAGCACCAAGGTCACCGAGACCAAGTATACGTTCACCATCAGTAACGCAAATTGCACGTACCGATTGTTCAGGCCTGAAAAAAAAAAAAAAAAAATTTATTTACACATATTGTCAAAAGTAGATGAGGAAAAAAGAAAAAAAAAAAAGGTGAAAAAGAATTATATTATCATTTGAACTCACCAATTATTTAATATTTCATAAATATGTCCTTTATCGTAACATGTTATAAATAATCCACGTGGTCGACGATAAATTACTCCAAACTTTTGGCATGCAAGTCCCACCGTTGGAGTGTAGATAATTGGCATCATTTGTTCGATGTTCTCGCTCAAGAGCCGGAAGAACAAACGTTCGTTCCTCTCCTAATTGGTACAATAGTTGAAAGGAATTTTTTTATATTAATATATATCATTCGAAAAAGTTTGAGAAGAAAGAAATTTTTTTTTTTTTTTTTGTTTAATTGAAATTTTCCTTTCTATTTAATTCCCCTCATGATCATTATTATTGTTAATATTATTAGAAGTTTTATATTTAGTCATCTTTTTGTTTACGTGTATGATCTTCATAATTTAACACTCTGTTTTTCATGTTCACCTGAAGCTCCACAAGATATAGATAACGATTTAGATCCTCAGTATACTTCATCACTGAGGCTTTGCACAATGCCAACTGCTCCTCTTGTGTTTTGAATCGTGGTGGTTGTAATCCATGAATTCCCAATGATATTCTTTCCTTCAGACTGAATGCTAGGCCCTAAATAAATTTAGAAAAATTATTTATCAATTTTATTTTTATTATTTTATTTATGATAATTGTTTAATTAAAAATTAGAAAATTAATCACCTTATTGAGTCGTGGATCTCGTAAATGTCCAATACCCTTGATCATGTTAATGGGCACAACATCGCCGGATACCTCATGAATTTCGCGTTGTTGAATGTCCTTGATATTTGGATGCGATGGCGGTAATACACGCGCCCACAATCCATTTTTCGTGCTGCATACGCAGAAATAATAAACCACGTGAAAATATATATAGTATTAATATACATTCATGTGAGACAGTTATATAAACAATAATAAAAAATTTTCTCAGGGTCATAAAGAAAAAATTGATGAGCTTTTTAAATTTACTCGGCAAACCTCTCACACAAATTTAATCAAAAAATTACATAGTCTGTCAATTTTTTCGTAAATTTGAGTAATGATAAATTTAAAAAAATTTAATATTATTTCAAGACAAAAAAAAAACAACAAATTAATGTTGATCTTAGAGAAAATTTATTGGAAATTTATTAATTAAATACACTTGGATGAATGTGAATAAAGCAGAAAATAAATGGTAGAAATTTCTTTTATATTTTATTGTATTAATACGTCATTCAATTGGATACGGTAATTAACGGAACAATCGTGGTTATAAAATCATTGTGATATTAAATTTATCAAACGACAAAAATAAAAATAAAAAAATAAAAAATTGAAAAATAAATTAAATAAAATACAATGTCATGTATATAAATATCTCAGGGGGAAAAAAAAAAATAAAATTGATTTCAAATATAATCATTTAAAATATAAATTGAAAAAAATTTCATTATCACTGGTATTAATTCCTATTATTTTTCTCTGAACAATAACAATACTCGAGGTGAGAGATAGAGAAGAAAAAAAAAAAAAAATTGGAATTATTCAGGTGTTAACTTTGTAAATGACACAACGATTTACTCAAACATTTTTTTATGAATCATAATGTCGTTAATTTCTATTTTATTCACTTATTCGATTACACATTTTGTGATTGTATATTTTCCATCTATGAAATCATCCATGAAATAACTAACGATTCTCACACACAAGGATAAATTATGTCAATAAATTTTTCTTACTAACGAAGGAGAAAAAAAAAAAAAAGAAAAAGGAAAGAATGAAATAGAAAAATGATAGATAAATCAATTGAAATATTTCTCTCATCACAATTGTTATAAGTAAAAAAAAAAAAAAAATTATTCATACAATTTTCATTGTGTCATAGTTATATGTGTAATTATACCCGACAATTTGCAAGGGATAAAGCAACATGAGAAAAAAAGACGTGGGGAGTAAAGGGAATGGGAGCTCATACAGGATATTAAACTTCAGTTGGATAATCCACGTTGCCTACCCTTTACAGTGATTATTGAGTCATGCATTATTAATATTTTATTACAACTACATCTAAATTGTATTTGTTTATTTATAAATAAATTTAAAAAAAACAAAAAAAAAATGAAGAAAAAAAAAAAAAAATAATAATAATAAATAAATAAATAAATAGATGATAAAAATTTTCAAATTCCACAAAAAAAAAAAAAAAATAATCACAGTTACACCTTGAAATTGGATATAATTTAATTTAGGTGAGGGTCATATGTCGGATAAAAATAAATTTTAACTTGTGAACGTGTTGAAAAACTTGTTAAATGTAACCGTATAAAACAGTTGCGTAAATGTCTTCATATCAATATAACAGTGAACAAAAATTGTATAATCAGTGCCAAAGTTAAACAAATAAAATAAAAAAAATAATATAGATATATATGTGTGTATACCTAAGTATAGGTATATAATGAAGGTTTTGTTTGACCTAACCTTAAATATAATTGATTGAATTTTGTCAAAGTTTTTTCGTTGCAGTTACAATAAAATTGCAATTGAAATAGACTCAATTTTTTTTTTTTTTTTTTTTTTTTTTTCAAAATCTTATACATTATTATTCCTTATGCCAAACGTCCATCTTTCTTTATTTCATGTGTGTTAGCATCGTTTATTGATCGTTGAATTCTACTCGTACACGAACTATTTTCAGCGCTGCATTGCAACATTGTGAGGTTACAAATACTTCATAATTAAATAATTAATTGAGTAATAAAATAATATTAAGATTTAAAATAGAAAATAACGGTGCGAGTCAACTCGGGGATTCCCCGGTATACAATTAATAACACAGAAAAAAAAAGAAAAAAAAAAAAAAAATAGTTTCTTCTTGGAAGACATATCTTTTTTTATCTTTTTCTTCTTTTTTTTTTCATCGTTCGCATACTCATTCAGTTTGCACGTGAAGTTGGCATTTTTCATATCACGTATAATTATATAATTTTTAAACAAAAAAAAATAAAAAATAATATGAGACAGTTTTTAATTGATATTATTGATATAATTGATTGGAAAAAAATAATTAAAAAATTTGTTGTTAGTAGTACTTACGTTATAGATCTTTGAATGATGAACATACTCTCGCGTTATGTGTGACCAGCTGATCGTCAACCACTCACCGTTCTCGTCTTTCTGTCTCGCTTTCTCCTATATATCCATTAAATACAGTATGTACAGGACACATTGTGGATATCGCGCGCGTCTGCGCAATTGAAGTTCACACATTGCACATTGAATGCGCGCGCGTTGTATTGTGTCTCCCTCTTTTGTGATATTTTATTAACTATTGTGTTGCAACGGTGGATATGAGAGGTGAGGATATAATTTTAAATTGTATTTTATAATTCGACTGGTACAAATTTTCATTCAATTATCATTGAACGAATTTTTTTTTTTTTTTTTTTCGTTTTTTCTTCTTCTTCTTTGTTTGTTTGGGTAATTTTATTTAGATACAGTAGTTTAATTGAATAATTCACTTGATATGGTTTTAATCCACGGTCAATTTACGACTTTGTTATTATGTTTAAATTTTTATTTGTATTTAGAATTGTGACGAGGTAGGAGAAAAAAAAAAAAAATAATAGGAGAGAACAATCATAAATATTAAATTATGTCAAGGATGAAAAAAAAAAAAAAAAAAAATTATCATACTATAGAGAATTAAAAATTAAAATAGAATTAAAATTTTATAAAATTCTATGAGCCTGTTGAATATATTATTATAAACTTAATGTCAATGGAAAATATTAATAAAACCAAATTTGAAAATATTTAAATTTAGTATGATGTTCTAATGGACTATTTTCTATCTTTATATGTACTGTCAAAGTATATGCATATAAATTTACCGTTTCATTATTCTTACTCTTCTACTTATGTTAAATACATTCAAAAATTCATAAATATTCGATGAAAATTTTGGTGAATAATGGAAAAATATGGAAAATATTGAAGAAAATAAATATTAATGATATCATTTTTATTTTATATTTTTTATTTTATACGTTAACTTTTTTTATTGTTATATAATAAATGGATGATTGTACATTACAATTTTTCGTGTGTACACTTTTTGATGATGCGACTCGTCATCACACGGGTGGGGAGAGAGAGAGAGAGAGAGAGCGAGAAATATTAACAATTTCCTTTTCCTCTCTGTATTTTAATTGAATCAAATAATTTTTTTCCTCTTCCTTCTTTTTTTCACATAAAAAAAAATATATCTCGAAATGAGGAATAAATAACTTTTTTTTTTTTTTTTTTTTTTTTTAGATTCAGTAAATTAAATATCGTCCCTACCCCCTCCCTTATTTTTCAATCAGGTCAAAGGGACATGTATAATATGGTGGATGATGTGGAAAACATTTTTCGATCCAAATAAAATAGTACTGCTTTTACTCTCATCTCTCTTTTTTTTTTTCTCTCTCTCTCTCTCTCCCCGTACCTTTGAATACACGCGCGTAAAATGCGGGTATAAAATTTTTACTATGTAACCAGATGAAAAATTCAACGGATATTGGTAGAACTGTCGATAGAACATACTCATATATATATATTTATATTCGTGAAAAATAAAAAGCTTCAAATTATCTTGGCGAAGGAGGAAAAAAAAAAAAAAATAATAATAATAATAAAATAACAAATAAAGAAACAACGAAAACCACACACCCGCAGCTCATTTTATTTTCCTTTCTTTTATACTTTTCCTCATTTTTTTTTTTTTCTTTCATCTTTCACTGCCCATCTTTTCCTTATTCTCTTTATTCTTCTATTATTATCACTATTATTATTATTATTATTATTATTATTATTATTATTAATACTAATATTATTCTTATTGTTATTTTTATTTTCTGTTGTGTATTAGAACGTTGTTCTTTGTGCCTGCAGGATAACATGAAAATACAATTGGCAATCGTTACAATTTTTTTTTTTTTCCCTCATTTATCATTTTTGAAACAACGGAAAAAATGAAAATAAATGAAATCAAATAATAATAAAGAATAAATTGAAATGAAGAAAAGTTTTTCGTACAAAGATAAATTTAAAAAAAAGTTTATACATAAATTTGTTTTTTTTTTTCTTGGTTTTTTTTTTTTTTTGGTTTTTTTTTTTTTTTTTTTTTTTACCGGGCATCTACATTATATATTTTCTTAATATTTATATAAATAAGTTAATTGTACAAACTACAATATTATTTATATGATTTTTTTGAGAAAATTTTTTTTTTTTTTTTAGTGGTGATAGATGAAATATTTCAAATGAAAATAATATTTACATAGTGATTGTTTACACATGGATTTACATCGTTGTAGTATTGATTTATAGTGCCGAAATATATAACTTATTGATAGTATTTATATATATCATATCATCATCATCATCTTCATTATATCACTTATATATTGTTTTGTCGATGGTAATAATTTTAATAGCCACAGACATTCGTATTTTTATATAATTACATTTATGCATATTCAATTGTCATATTTTCATTTTATCAATCTATCAATCATTTATTTATTTATTTATTTATTTATTTATTTATTCATTTATTTATTTATTTATTTATTTATTTATTTATTTCATATTTTTTTCTCTCAACCAATTATTATTTAAAATTTTTTCTATAACATTCGTGCATTCACTTGTATTTTATCATTTATTTATTTATTTTTTTTAATTTTAAACAATTCAATACATATACATATACATATACATATGTATATTTTATATATTCATTTATTTATTTCGTTCATATTTTTTTTCTTCATTTTTTTCCATCAATTCTTCCAATATATTTTCATAAATCAATTAGAAAATATTCACAATGCATCTATATAGTGTTGCTAGCTAAAGAGTGAAAATGTCGGATGAAAATGTGTGTGTATATGCGTGTATGTTTGTGTTAATTAGATTTATACAGTCACGTTTCGATATATCAATTTAATATTGAACATCATTATTACATATTTATATATTTATTTATTCATTTATTCATTTATTCATTTAATTTCATATTTATTCCTTTTTTTTTTTTTTTTTTACTATTAATTCATTTATTTATCAGTTTATTATTCATTATTATTATTTTTTTCCTTTTTTTTTTTGTTGTGTTTTTATTTTTGCTTCATTCAAGGTGCAATGAATCAATTTATTTCATTATATCATAAACTTTGAGAACGGAGAGAAATAGTTAATTTAATGTTTGAAAAAAAAAAAAAAAAAAAAAAAAAAATAATTAAATAAATAAATTGGTTGTTTTCAGTGAATTAACGTTAAAAAAATTACGATAGATATTTTCGAGTAGTGAGAAAATAAAATTAGAAAAAGTCATGAGTTTTTTTTTTAATCATTTATTATTATTATTATTATTTTTTTTTTTCGAGTTTTCACAACTAATTTTCTAGGTAAATAATTGCTTGTGTCTGAATATCTATGCAAAATTCCACTGACTCTTCAGTTTACTTATCATTCACGTTCTCATTTTGTACGAAGAAGTTTTTTTTTCTTTTTCTCCTTATTTTCTCAAGCTTATTTTTCCTTTTGACGAAGTAAAATCTATTGAAAATTACTAGTGCAAGACGATTAAACGAACAATAGTCCTCATTCATATACGTATACATGTGTGTTATATTTATGAAATGGATAAATAAATAAATGAATAAATAAATAAATAACTGAATAAATAAATATTTACATATATATGTGAATTGGAAATTTATGTTGGGAAACGATGAATAGCTGAGTTCATTCACGAATGGTTTTCCACTTGTAAGAGAGATAAATTGGATTGTCGATATTTCGTTGTTTCCACTATCTTCTCTTGCTATTACTCATTGCAATCGCAAACCGTCACGTATGTATTCTATTTGTTGTGGCTTTAAAACAAACACCACTAGACTACAACAGAAATTTTCTATTGAAACTTGAGTTTGATTTTCATGAGAAGCCACACGTTTTACACTTTCCATTCACTTTGGCTATTCAAAAGCTCCTCATGATTTTCTCTCTGTGATTTTGTATTGCTCAATATCTTTTATCTTTTCACTTATACCATCTCAAGTATTTGCATTATATAAACACATACAAATGTATGTACTGTATATAATTCTTTATTAATTCATGTCACGTAGATATTTTCATAGTCTTTTTATTTTCTTCGTGTTCAATGAAAAATCCTCGTTTATTCCTCATTTACTTATTGAATTATTCACAATGCAGTTGTTTGATTTGGTCGGCCAATCAATATACATATTGCCATTAACATCACCACAGTATATAAACTAAAATCTGAAACACAGGAAAACAAAAATAACAATAATAAAGATCAAATTCAATTCATTATTTGTTCTTTATTGAGTTTAAAGTCGATTAAAGTTTTTATTTATTTAGATATTCATGAGTGTTCCAGAAAATTTCTTCCAGTACACATTTTACATTATATATATATATATATATATATATGTAGAATTGTTAATGCAAACTATGCGGATTTCATAGGTAAATAATGAGCCAACTGGTGCGCATTGTCGCTTCATTGAATCTCTGCTAATTCCTACCTTTTCATGTGATACAGTTTCTCTACCATTGCACTTCTATCGTCACGCATTTAGTCCCACATATATAACTATTTTAAGCATTTATGTATGTGTATATGTGTATTTATACGGATTTGTAAATAGAAAGGGTATATATGTGTATGCATAACAAAGAGATGAATATACATAAATTTATATAATTATATGTGATCGATTGAAAATGAACTGATGAATTTACTAGTAAATTATTCAACATGATATTTATATGAAATAGCAGACGTCGATATTGATGGTAATGGCAATTGATTTATGTGCTGTAACACGAATATAAATTAATTCATATCAAATATTATTTCATTGTACTGGGTATAAATCAATTTAATAAGTGGATAAATGTGTGTTCGAAGTGAATCAGAATTTAAAGTGAATTTTAAATATTGAATAAATAAATTAGTGAATGAAATAATTAGTAATTAATAATTATTGATTATTTATAATTATATAATGATATATGAAATAATTAATATCAAGGGAAAAAAAAAAAAAGTTGGAAATAATTTGAATTTTTATTTGATGTTTGAATTAAATTGGACAAAATGAGAACAGGATTTTTTTTTCTTTATTTGTGTAATGTGTTTTTTTTCTTTCTTTATTATCTTCCAGAAACCAAAAACTCATCTTGAATTTTCCCTTTATCTTCCAATATAATACGTGTATATATAATCAACCTGTTGATCTTTTATGTTCATTTATATTATCACAATCATAATGTATTGATTATAATACTCATGACAGTATCTACTTATTCCACGTATTATATAACTCTTGTGAATAAATAAAATTTTTATATTTACAAAAACTTCAGTGTACATAAATCAAATTTTTTATATTTTATTTTATTAAATTTTTTTTTTTATTAAAAATAAAAATTGGATATTTGACAAATTTTTGTTCAAGAAAAAAAAAATAAAAAAAAAAAAATAAATAATAATAATAATAAATAAACAAAATAAAATATATAATATGTAAGTGATGAAAAAATAAATGATAAAAATATAAATTGTCATATTCACCGATTGAATAATGCTCTCGAGGGTGTTACTGTCGTGAAAACGCAGCGGGAGGTGACTTTCTTTATTTCCTATTTTCTTCTTAATATACAAATATATACAGATATTTGTGTGTCTACTGTATATGCGTGTGTGTGTGTGTGTGTGTGTGTGTGTGTATTGGATAGATCACGGTGAAATATTTTCTAGCGCAGCAGGAGGTAAAAAAACCTCTTCACGAATTTTACTGAAATCTTATTCGTTTTTGAAATAGTTTATATATTGGCGTAGTCGTATTCGTTGGCATCGTCGTCGTCGTCGTCGTCATTGCAGTTGTCGTTGGAACAAAGCGCGTAAGCTTCTTTTGCACGTGACGTGACACGTTACAATCGTTCATCCATTGGTATATACATTTGATCTATGCGACGTGTGACAATTTTCCATCTACATTGAATTTCAATTTATCCCCCCAGATATTTTTTTTACGAAATTGAAACTATTTCATAATAAAATATAAATTTTTATTCATTTTAAAATAATAAATTTATCAATAATAGGATATATTTATTTATTTATTTATTTATTTATTTATTATTATTTTTTTTTTTCTCTTCTAATTTATAATTAAATTGTAGATTATAATTTACCGTGATTCGTGGTAGTTGAATGATTCAGTGGTGTTTTCATTGTGTAATTATCTTCTTCATCGAAGAAAACGTAACTGGCATTGAAACCTGTCCCATCCAGTCGATCATTACTCTTGAATGTTACCCTAAAGAACTTACGATCACTTTCAACATCGAATTCCTTAAGTTGGCCACAATGCCGTGAGTGTTTTCTATCTCTGGTTATGTAGTTGGAGAATTCTACGTAATCACTTGCTGATACTGCTTCACATCTACAATACAACGAAATATATACTCAGATAACTATTTAATATATTTATATTTATATCTTTTAAGTACAGAGCTTGAAGGATTTATAGAATAATTATCACTTTTATTTAGTTGAGTTGATTTATTTAATTCAAAATTTTTTTTTCTTTTTTTTCTCTTTTTCTTCGTTACTTTACGAAAGAAGTGAAAATAAAATGAAAGAGTTCACGTACTTTGCAGAGTAACTAAACTTATTCACTGTCCAGCACATTTTTAGAAGTCAATTAAGATAAGTGAAGAAACGAAAAAAAAAAAAAATAATAATAATAAACCTTTTAAAACTATACATACACGTGGATTTGTGTTAGTTGTAAATGAAAAAGTTTACTCTCAATAGATCTTGTATTCATGAAATTACTGTATACAGTATCAATAGTTTATTAATCAATTTATTTTGTCATTAAATATCTAATTTGCAATTGGATTTTAATCATCACGTAATTATTAATTATTCATAGAATTTTATAAAGCTATGATATATTGAAATGTTATATATCCTGTCAAACATCGTGAAAAAAAAAAAAAAAAAAAGGCAGAGAAAGAGGAGAAAAAAAAAATTTTTCCCTTTAGCAATTTAATTCTGGGAATTGCTTTGTGTTGGTAACAAAAAAAAAAAAAAGAAAAAAAGATCAATTGTACTTTTTCTCTTCACATTTCCATTACAATTCTATTGAATTTATTTCAATTGAATAAACAAAAAAAAAAAAAAAAAAAAAAAAAGGATTTGTGCATACGCCAGTGGAAGAAATTGATGATGAATTATTACGTGATTTCAGATTATTTTTGGTATGAGTGAAAAAAACATATGATAATGTTGTCATTTCCTCATCATTTCATTCACGGTTTTTAAATTTGATAAATTTTTCCTGTTACTCACTGTCGATACGACGTAAACAAGAAAGATATGACATCGTAAAATGTCATATGAAAAGAGAAAATCACGGATGAATGAGAAGATAAAGGAGTGGACAGGATGTAGTTACAAAAAAAAAAAAAAAATAATAAATAAAATAAATAAGTTACTTGGACCTTGCGGCATAAAAGAAATCAATCATACGAATTGCCACTTAGGTCAACGAGCACCAGCAAATAACGTGTCTTTCACAGATTTATTTGGTTCCTTTTTTTATTTTTTATTTTTTATTATTATCTATCTTTATTATTTTTTATTTTTTTTTATTTCTCTCTTCATTTATCTCGTTTAAACTATACGAAATGAAGTGAATGCTCCAATTCAATTCCATCAGAATATACCTACAGGGCATTGGATAGTGAAGTATTGGTAGTTCTTGATTACTTTTTTTATTTTTAAAAATTTTTTATATCACATGAGTATCGCAATGGATCACGAGCTCCATTTGATTTTTTTAACTTGACTAAATTCATGAGCTCTCAGTTGAATTTTTGAACTCAATCGTGTGTGTGTGTGTGTGTGTGTACACGTATGAGAGTTTTCATTTTTACAGCAAATAAAAATTTAAAAAAAAAAAGAAAAAAAAAAGTAGATTATAAATTTATTGCTACTTTATCAATTTATGAATTAAATATTTGCACAAATTCCAAAATATTCAATCAATTTAACATCAAACAGTCGCTATATTTTCTTGTAATTTTGATACATTACATAAATATTGCATTTAGAGTGAGAAATAGAGAGAGAGAGAGAGAGAGAGAGAGAAAAAGAGAAAGAGAGAAAAAGCAAACTCGTAAATGAACTTTCTCAATGTCGTTTATCGTTGTCAACTATACACATCATTTATACAAACGTTTTCCTCATACAAACTACAAATAGATATATATAGATATACGAGTTTATACGGATGAAAATTCACGAAATTGAATTTACCGATTTGGCTTTCTATTCCTCTTCAATTCTATATATACCAATGCTATACGACTCCATGTCAACGTTGTTCACACGATTATAATCAATTTTCAAAGTTTACTTCACGTATATTTCGTGTAGAAGTTGAGAGATGAGGGTATGTATTGGTAGAAGTGAGACATGAGTAGAGTAGAGTATAAGTTGTTTTGTACATGTGGAATTTAGTGGACAGCCGGTAACAATTCAATTTTGTATTTGAATTTCAAGAATATATTTTATAGATATTGTTTACTAATTGAGATGAAATTTAGTATTTAGACAAAATATTAATTCTAATGAGAATAATGAAAAATTGATTGATATATTTATTTATTTATTTATTTATTTATTTATTTATTTTAATGAAAACTTACGGTAAAACTCCTTCTACGTCGAAATAATTAAAGTGCAGGTGTACACGTTCAGTTGGTTGTCCATTAAAAAAATAATGGCACTCTGTATCACGTGGATAAAATCCGGGATAGTTTGGTGAGGCAAATGTTCCATTGCGGGTTTCATTGCTGTTGAAGACAAATGCACACGGGAAATCCGACTCCTGGCGGCCTGTTGTTATACCAAAATCTACAAAATACAGACGAGATAGTAGATTTAATTCGTTTTCATTATTCACAATTATCTCGAAAAAATTGAAATTAATTAATTTTTCTCATTTCAATTTTTTTTTTTTTTTTTTTTTTTTATTATTTTTCCATTATAATCATAATTTTTTTTTTTTTTGTTTATTTGTTATTACGATGAATAAAATATTTGGATTAGTATATTTTGACGTTTATGTGTTATTTAGTTTTATTATTATTATTATTATTTTTATTTTTATGGGAAAATTCATTGGAATTTCATGAGGAATACCAGGTAATTCCTGTATATGTGACTTGAAAAGATGAATTGAAAAGCTTTTTCGACGCTTTATGATATTTTTGATTCAATAGCATTGGCAGGGAATGGAGTTGGAGGGAGAAGGGGAGGAGGGGGAGGGGGGTTATATCAGTTATCACAATGAAGAAGGCATTGTAAAATCAGCGATTGAAGAGCGTGAGAGAAGGATGAAAATGAAAAGCTTTTGTTAAAAACACGAAGTGTAGAGACGACGTCGTTTGGACCAATGGCTCTCAATTGCGTCACGGTGAGTCCCAATAAATTTCTATAAATTTTTTAGTGGGTAAAAATTTATGTACTAAGGATTGAAAAGAAAAATAATACGTACGAAAAGATTGTGGAGGAGTAACGAGAAGGATAAAAAATAAATAAAATAAATGAGATAATAAAATGTAAGGAAGTAAGAAAAAAAAAAAAAAAAGGGATGAGGAATAAGTGGAAAATTTTACGGAAAATATTGTAGAGGTTTTTTTTTTTTCTTTTCTTTTCTTCTTTTTCGATTTTTTTTTCCTCTCGTTCAAGGTAATTGTTAATTTTTTATATTACTCAATTTTGTTACGAATTTTTTTTCAAAGAAAAAAAATTAAATTAACGGTAAATCGAAATAGATAAATATAATATAAAAAAATATTTGTAATTTTTTAAAGAATTTGTTTCCAATTGAATATGACATTAAAATCGTCTCAGTGATGGTATTAATGTGAATTGGTATGGGATAACTGAGTAAAATTTGAAAAAAATAAAAAAATAATAATGGGCAAAGCTGAAGATTGGCCGGGGCGCTTGGAACAGAAGAAAAAAACGAGAAAGCTTTTGTCGGATAATAAATTAAAAGTTACGTGGGTAGAGGTCTTGGAGTGGAGGGATGCAAGTGGGCGAGAGATTTAAAACTTGCAAGGCAAATGCGATTTCATGTGCGATGGAGGAATAAAAAAAAAAAAAAAAAAAAACAAAAACAAATAAATAAATAAATAAAAATAAATAAAAACATAAATAAAATTCAATGACGCCAGTCGTATTTCAGTGAGAAAAAGAAAGACACAGAGAGTGATTATTAATGCTATTTAGCAAATGAGCACCTGAACTTTTTCTCCATTGAAGAAAAAAAAAAAGAAATAAAAAAATAAAAATAAGAGAGAGAGGCTTATGATTATAATGTGCATGTGGAGTTTTGTACTGGCATTGTCATTGACTAGAAACGACCACACCAAAATTTTTATTCCTTAAATTTTTCCTCCCTCTATTTTTTAACCAGATGAAAAAATCGATTTTCAGACTAACGTAGAGTAAGTCCTTGAGAATATTTTTCCACCTCATTTTTTATTTGATTTTTATTTTTATTTATTCTCTTGGCGGGAGCTTGAGCGCGCTCGGGATATTTACGAGCACATGGCAACCACATCGCGCATTTTTTTTTTTTTTTTTTTATACCGAATAGAGATAGAAATGTGCGATATAGCGAGAAAGAAAAATGAACTGCTTCGCGAAAAAGATATGAAGAGAGTTGAGAAAATAAAATAAAAAGAATAACAAAAATGAGGTAAAAAGTATAGAAGAAAATAATTATTTAATTCCGCGGATCAGGAGTGGCAGGTGTAGACTCTACAAACCCTCTAAGAGGATTAAACCTCTCCAATTAGGTTCACGATGTTGGATTTTTACTGTTACTACAGTTGTAAACTAAATTTTCATCATTAGGATAAAGCACTTTTTCCCTCTATTCTCCTTTGTTATTGTATTTTATATCCATTTTCAGTGATATATATACATATATATATTGTATATATTGTTTATTTGACATTGCAATGGTGATGCTACTGTTGATGTAACACAATGATCAATTTACTTTTATTTCATTGTTTCTCAGACTGTTCCTTCCTCTCACGTTAAACCGTTAAAATTCCCTTTTGTTTTATAACTACACTGATGTAAGGGTTTAAATTGTGTCCACAATTCGCCCTTGAGAAATTTCTCCTTGTTGTCTTTGTTCATAGCAATTCTATGCGCATTTACATGTCCATTTACATTCAAGTTATATTGTCAAACATATATGTATATTTACGGAAATTCCCCGATGAAAGTTTCCACGATGGTATGCACATATATATATATATATATATATATATATATATAGTGTGAGAAACATGGGGAGGTTTGAACAATGTGCAAAAGCTATTACTGATCTCGACGCGTGAAACGAGTTGAATAAATACACTATAGAAGTAAAATAAAAAACAAAAACAAAAATAATAATAATAGTAATAATAATAAAAAGAGTAACGTGTATGAAAAATTTCTGTTGGACAGTCGATGAACTAATAAATCATTTAGATTTATCGTTTTTTTTTTTGTTTGTTTTGTTTTTCTTCGTTTTTTTTTTTTTCTGCTTGTGAAATCTATACGAGTGAGCCATCGACATTTTACGATGCATGAGGAGAAAATAAATTCGAGAATACACGAATAAAAAATAGTAGGAAAAAAAAAAAAATAATAATAGTAATAAAAAAATAATGATAATAAAATAAAAAATAGAATTATATTGTTGTAATATAACGTGTGACAAGAAGATTGGACTTTACTGTATATCCCATTGTTTTTCTTTGTTGAAATATATATATAGATAAACAAATAAATAATCTGAAACGTGAGGAATATTATTGTTATGGGGATGGAGATACATGAATATTTTATGTTTTAAGTAAAATTACGTAATAATGTACTCAGTGAATTTTGATGTTATCATAATGTATGAATGAATACATTTTAGTATTATAATTCAGTACAATAGTGGATTAAAAAATTTTTTTATTACAAATATGTGTTGTTGTGATGAACAATTTTATCATACAAATCAGAATGAAAATACCGCGGATTTTTCATTGAAATTGTGTGCTTACTGTTGATTTATTTCGATAACATCAAAGTTATATAATAGAAACGTAATCATATAGTGTAAATGTAAAATAGAGAAAATGATAAAAGAGAAAAGTGAGGAAGAGTTTGAAATAGAGTGAGAGAACTGAGTTTACCGACATGGTCATAGTTGTATGGTATTAAAAGCTTCCAATGAAAGCTAAACAACAATCTAAAGTCTGCATACTGTACTCTCTACATCCGGTTTTACCACAAACCCGCCTAAAACAGCTCAGAATTAATCCCGATATGTGGTAATAAATATATGATAAATGCGATATGGCGAATATTTCAATTAATCGGATAACAACAGTAAAACCAAAAAAAAATGAAGATATTTCCGCTGTTTATTGATAATTGAATTCAAATCACACGATTGATTTCGTTTTATTTAAAAATTTTTTTCTTCTTTTTTGTTTCGTTTTGTGTTTTATTGGATTAATGGAAAATAATATGCATTGATTTTTGCATTACCAATGCTCAATGTGGTATTGAGTGGAATATTATTGTCATCATCAGTATCGATGCAATGTCGAGAATTTAATAATGTCCTCATTGAAGAAAAAAAAAAAAAAAAAAAAAATCGTAGAAAACAATAAAATATATCATCAATTTTATGACGTGCTCATTTATTTTAAAATGAATTAATAGACATGAGAGGAAATGTGGTGTTTTTTTTTCTCTTCTTTTATGTTTTATGAAAACAAATTATATTTTATATTATTGAGGGTTTATTGATTTGAATAGTTATATAAACAGGATAAAGGAAGAAACAAAATAAAAAATAAAAAAATATCATTTGATTCGTGAGCTATTTTATTACATCACAAATTGCTATTGGAATTTATATTTTTTCGTTTATTTCATTCATTCTTTTTTTTTTTTTTTTTTTTTTTTTTTTTTTTAATGTTTTATTGAAAAATCGTCAATTTGTCCGGAAAAAGGTGACATGCGCTCGACGCTCCAATCACAATCACCAACTTCCAATAACGTTCACTGAAATACATCGTGTGAAATTGAAATAAAAAAAAAAAATATAAAAATATAAAACAGTAAAAATCGTACAGGTGAATATTAAAATAATAATAATATATTTTTAATTTTATTTATTGAATATTTGATAATTATTATGTATGAATGTGTTTGTAGTTGAGAGAGTTAATTAACAATATTTGCCATTGGCAATATTCTGTCGTTTCAAAGTTGATTCAATGCCTGTGTTGCAATTCTACTGTCGTATAATCCTTTGGTTCAAAGAGATTACCAGAGATAAATCCTGAGCCTAAAGGCATGACAAAGTGATTTGAGATTTGGTTAAGTCTATCTATATTACAGTGAATGAGATAGAGTGGGTGTTTGAGCTTTGTTTGTTCATCACTGTCTTCACTAATTTATTCTTCATATCAATTAAAAAAATAAGAAAAAAATGAAAAAAATAAAAAAATCAAATACGCCCATTTACTTCTTTTTATTCTCATTATGTAGTGTAAATACAAACGATTTACACAATTCAATTTATCAATTAGAAATTTATTATATTTTTATCATCATTTATTTCTATATTCAACTGCTGTATATTTCAATTCATTATTCATTATAATTTCAAATGCCACATCATTAAATATACAATTTGAAACAGATGAATATTCTCGTACTCTATTTATCATTGGATAATAAAATATTTTAATTAAAAAACTTAAAAATTTTCATTGAAAATTCAAAAATTTATTATTACTATTGTTCAAATATATACCCATTTAAATCCAAAAAATAAAATAAAATTCATGATAAATTTATGTGAAAAATTGTCTTTTAAATTAAATAAAATGTCGGTTCACGTTGCGTTTTAACTCAATTCAATACATACGATTGCACATATGATATAATTTATTATTATTATTATTATTATTATTATTATTATTGTAAATTTTCATTGTAACTTTGGTATTTCTACTTGTCTTCCTCATTTCTCATCAGAGCGTACCTTTTCTTTCTTTCTTTCTATATATATATTGATAAAAATCTACAATCCCGTTCATCTTTTAGTTGGTACACGTGGCGAATCCGTAAAATTGATAAAGTTTCGTCGAAGAACTTTTATAATACCTACAAGCTCTAGAAGAATGTTCGAGTTACACACACACACACACATACACACACACATATATATATTTATATATATATATATATAAAAGCTGGGAATTTATGTTCGCCTTTTCGACCGACCACTTGGCGACGTTCCTCTTCTCGCACTTTTTCACTCTTCACTAAAGCTTCTTCTTCTACTTCTTCTTCTTCTTTCTTCTTTTTTCTATGGTATCGTGTGGGAAAAATTCGTATGTTGAAAGTATTCGCATGTTGTGGACGCCAACTATTACTATTATTATCATCGCTATTTTTTCTAAAGGTATATAAGGATATAGAGTAAATTTATTACATCATGGATAGTGAAAATGTTACATGTGCACATGGTATACGGGATCGTAACGTTCTATACTAATTTAAATAAATAAAAGAATAAAATCTTTTTTTTTTTTTTTTTTTTTTTTTACTGAATACACTTTGTACTTTAGTGTGTCGTTAAATTTTTATATTAAAAGTTTGAATAATAAATCAATGATTCATCAATAGAATAGTAAAAATAACAAAAAAAAAAAAATTTTATATATTTATCTTACGAGTTTTTTTTTTTTTTATATTTTTTATTATTATTTTTTTTTTTTTAAATGAATTTAAAGTTTATTTTTCTACTTGTCTTCTCTGATATTTCCGTGTATACACTGACATTCTCAATGATTTTCTTGTGCAAATACAAATGTAGATATATAAATGTGTATATATACACAATGAGAAGAAAATATCACTAGTTAAAGTTTGAATTGGAGTTGTTGGGTCGAATAAAATGTCCAGTAATATTAAAATGTTATTGTGAACTACTATTGGAAGATAAAAGTTTGATATTCAACGTTACAGAATGTCATGATTTTGATATTTTTATTCTTATATGCGTTATATACGATATAAATAAAAATTTTCATATTACATATATTGTGATTTGATAGTATAGAAAATATGAGTTTGAAATGTAGACAACAGAAAAAGAAACATGAGTTTAAGTAGTAGAAAGTCATTCAGAACAGGTTTTGTTGAAGTAGTACACGTAAGTGTACGAAAAGAAAAGAAGATACATTAAAGTTTTTGACATGAGTGTGTGACATGGTTGCAATGTTGCTTGCTAACGTCACAATTCAACATTGTGTCCTTACCCTATATACCTCATGTTGTTGTATACACACAAACACACACAGACAGACAGGCACTTGTAAATCCATCATCTTTTGGCTTCGCGTGTAGGCACTACCGAGCAATGTGAGAGATTCAACAAAATGGCGTGGAATATGTCGCTGTTATTCTTGTCTCATGGGGGCTTTTTCTTTGCTTGGAAAATCCTCTTCTGTATATGTTTGTATATATATTTATCTGACAAAATGCTAAAGTTCACTTGGAGTTTGCTAAAAGTTTTGTTCTCCTCGATCTTCTCGTTCTCTTTTCCTCTTCTCTCACTATTTTAATATTATTATTATTATTTTTTTTTTTTTTAAATTTTTTTTATTCATTTTTTTTTTTTCTCCTTTTTATTTCATCACGGTCCAAGTGTTTTACGCGACATTTAGCAATATTATCAAATATACTATTGCAATTCGTATTTTATTACAATGAAATTATATATTTTATAGGGAATAATGTAAATTTTAAATTTATTCATTCACAAAATTAATAATATAAAGTATCATTTATTTATTTTATTTATTTATTATTATTATTTTTTTTTTTATAAAGAAAAATAATAAATTTTTTTACAGTAATAATAATAATATATATATATATATTTTTTTTTCTAATAAATAATTAGGGGAAAAATTTGATATGAATTAATTTGTAATACTCACTTTCTGTAAATGAATATGTCGCTTTGAATCCTTTGGCTTGTCGTGATGATTGAACACCACGAAATTCCAATAATAATCTAGCGCCATTACTCATGATTGGTCGTGGAGGTGCTGAACCACAAAATGCATCGATTTGTTCCATTTTACCTTCTATATGAACAAATGCCACGAGTGAATCAACACCTTCACATCTAAAAATAATAAAAATTAAACAAAAAAAAAATGATCATTAATATTTCAATATTTATATTAATATTATTTTATAATAATAATAATAATAATAATAATAATAATAAAAAGATGTATTTTATTATTAATAAATGTTATTATTCCAGTTCGTTTTATAAAATTTTGTTGAATCACGAAGTGAATACACGCTTTGTTGATTTTAAATAAAATTTCCACTTTGTTGGATGACAGAAGCAACAGCAGCAGTTAGCAGTAGAACGCGCATTGCGCTTTTGTTGGTAATATTTTGATCATATACAAGAGAAGACGGATATAAACAGAGAGTGAAGATGGTACGAGAGGAAACAAGAGATAAAATAGTAGAGTAAGAGGAATATAGATACACAGGGAAGGATTTGTGAGAGGATGTTTAAGGGTAGGAAAAAAAAAAAAAAAAAAAGAGTGAGGTTATACGTGCGGCATCGTGGAAATTTAGCTGAGTCAGTGTCAGTGTTAGCAGATTCTGCTGTCGATCGTCTTACGACCTACCCCATCCATCTTAAAGTTCAACCCTTTTTCTCTTCATTTTTTTTTTATATTTAGTTCTTTTTTTTTTTTTTTTTTTTTTTCTTACTTTCTCCTTGTTCATTGGTCTTTTACCTCTTCAACAGCTTGGAAAATTTCTTTCATTTTTTTTGTTTATCATCTCGACAAATTGACTTATTTAAGTGAATTGTTTTATTATATTTAATTATTGATAAAAAATAAAAATATATATGAGAGATAATAAATAATATATCGTTTATTTTACCCTTTGGGATCATCGGGTGCATAATAAAGATTGAAATCCTGGAAAATTATTTGAACACGTTCTTTTCCACGTCCTTGAAAATCATATCTACATGTTGATCGTGCTGGATATGGATTTGGATAACCCGGTGATGTAACTACTCCTGTTTTTGTTGTATCACTGTGGAAAACCATGTCGCATGATGACGCTGCAATTGAATTGAAACAGATATAAATACACAAATGAATCAATTGGAATATAATTATAGTAGAAAAAAAAAATTTGAAAACAAGAAAAAAAGAAAAAATAGTAATTTTATTTAGGTGAATGAAGAAAACAATTTTTTTTATTTTTCCATGTCATGAGGTGGAGTTTTTGAATAAAATCTTGTAAAACAAATAAAAAAGAAAAATATAAAAAAAAAAAAAAGAAAAAACGAAAAATAGGTGTGAGGGAAAGGAAGAAAAAAAATGAAAGCAGATAAATAAAATGTTATCTTGAATTGTGTCTCCATGAATATTGTATGAATATTTTGATTCTACGTGCAAGGATAAAAAAAAAAAAAAAAAAAAAAAAAATGAGAAATATAGATTTGTCAAGAGTTTTTGTATGTAAGAGTACGTGGGTGGACGTGAATGTGAATGTGTATTGAGAGGGTGGAAGTGATGTTTACACGTTTTTATTCGAGCGAAGGCTGAAAAGCGTCAGGGAAAAAAAAAAAAAAAAAACAAAAAAAAAAATTGTACGAGAGACTGAGAGATGGAAGGGAAATCGTGAGCGCGTGTACATTTGTGGAAGTGAATATTTCGTTAGTCACATATTCATTTTTACTTTATTTTTATGAATTCAGATTTGTTTTTCATTTTAATTTTTTATCACAATATTATTTGCATGAAGTATGAGTGTGTGTCTGTGTGTGAGTAGAGATCACTTTGATAATTTAATGTTTGGAAGTGTTTGAACGAAAAAATTCAAAATAAAAAAAAAAAAAAAAAAAACAAAAACAAACAAATAAATAAATAAATAAACAAACAGTAAAATATGAAATATGAAATATGAAATGGAATGGAACGATGAAGAATTGATAATTAGCGGATTTCAATTGAATAAGTTAATAAATATTTTGCATGATTTTATTTTATTTTATTTATTTATTTTTTTTTTTTGTGATTATTGTCTTGTATTTTTATAGTGAATTTGAGAGGTAAACTGGAGGCAATTTCCAGAGAACTCTGAAGTTCTTATATCAGCATCTTGTTCAGGATTATCCGGATATGCACATGTGCACATTCCACGCAAAGTAAAATTATTATATTATTAATTTAATGCTATTCGACTTCCAGATTTATTGTTGTTCCACTATAATCCTCGATAATTCAAATTAAATATCCGAATAAAACGAGATATTCATTTATTTAATTATTTATCTATAATTATTATTATTTTTTCGATTTTTTTCTGTAAAAAATATTTTTTATTATACAAATTCTAGAATAAATTGATTGAAATTTGTGTAACAACGTGAACGAATATCCATCAACATCGTACTCATTATTAAAAAACAAACAAAAAAAATTCATGTCTAAATATGCGCTAGTAAATTGACGTGATTTTTATTATTTTTTTTTTTTTATCAGTGTATTGAGGCAGCCCATCATTATTTCGTACGATAATTATACTACCAGTCCATTAAAGTCCATTAATTCAGCAAAGGAGAAAAATATAGAGAGAGAGAGAAAAAAAAAAAAAAGAAGATTTTTTTCATCCATTGGATAAATTGGATAAATTATAAATTCAAAATTATATTTTGATAATTAAAATTATATTTTACATATAAATTATATCGATATAATTTCCAATTGAAATATATATCACGACGTATAATAATTATTAAACGTATAAAAATATCTATAGATAAAAACAAAAACAAAGAAAAAAATAAACAAAAAAAAAACAAAAAAAGTTATATATATGTTAATGTGCGTATATATAAAATTAGATGATAGAAAGATTGGTCATGAGTGGAGATTAAATGAATGGAGAGTAAAAGTGAAATGATTTGGTGGGGGTATATATAGTATATACAGTGAGAAGGTAAAATTTAATTTGCATTCATGAGACTGTCATCTCAAAATTCTTAGTGGGTACAGGCGACGTGCTATGAGCATTCCATAGTAAAACTGAGATGGGTACACCAGCCTCCCCCGCCTCGCATTGACTTGGATGGTGTGGAGGATGAGTAGAGAATCACTTATCGCGATCGATCGTTATCAAGTTGAGGGTGGTTAGAAGGATAATGGCAATAGCATTTCTAACTTCTTATGTCTCACACGAGCCAAATCGTATTGTCTATGTTTATATAACTACGTGACTCTAATGTTGATATAATAATTTTTTTACTTATCATCAAAAAAAAAAAAAAATAAATAAATAAATAAATAAATAAGTAGATGAAATAAAAAAAAAAATGATTGAATTAATATTATTGAAATATATTCGTGGTATTTCAATTTAATATAAATTAAGTAGGATAATATTATTTATTTTATGTGTGGTATATGCGGTAAACCACAACTGGAGATTTGTCGTTGGAATGTCATCGTAGATTTCAACTGATTAAATATATTGAATATATGCAAAGTAAATCTTGGAGATTGCATTCTACGGTAGTCGACATTTTCTATTTATCTCTTCCTTATATTGCATGATAGATTTAATAATTTACCAACCAGCACTGCCACTTTTTCAGGGAAAAGTTTCAATAGAATTAATTTCAACGTCACTCTGTCATACACATTTTAATATCAAAATTAAATATTATATAGTGATAATAAATGTTTTTATTTTTTTTTTTTTTTTCGTTTTGTTTTCTTCATGTTTAATTATATTTTTTAATTTATTTTCACACTGTGATATTTCGAAGATGAAATAGGAAAAAAATTAATTATTCATTGATGTGGATGTTCACTTGATTTTTTTTTTTTTTTTTTTTGTTTTTTTTCTTAAAACCACAGTAGTTGAGGTGTTGATTGATCAGCCGGGGTAATGGTGGCTTGCAGGAAATCGACAATGTCTATCTCCGTTTCTCTTCCATCACTAATATTCTCCACGTCGTTTTCCACAGCTTTGAGCGTTGAATGCCATATAGATTTGTAGATTTAATCGACTTTGGACGCAAAAGTGGAATGGCGAATATTGGCGCGCGCGAACTCGCTTCTATCACTTCCTTTTCTCTCTCGGTTTCTCTCATTACTCCTCATCGGACTTCTCTTACTTCGCAGATTCCAGTGCAATGGATTATCTGGCCGGATAGAGAAGAGCTATGGCGGAAACGACGTTGCGACTTGTATTGGCTTGGAAATGAAAGTAAAGAAGAAAAAAAAAAAAAAAAAAAAAAAAAGAAAGAAGGAAAGAAATAAAAAACGCTAAATGGAAACCAATGGTGAAATGCGGTTACAAATTTCATCTTCGTATGGAAAAGTGACGACGACTGATTTACGAATTTTTCTCTCGTTCATATAAAAATTTTATTATTATTATTCTTTTTTTGTTTGTTCAATTTTTATTCACTTATTACTTTTTATCAAATTTTTCAATGATAATTATTATCTATTTTTTTTTGTTTTTTATTTTTTTCATTTCTATCATCCACTAAAATCAGTTTGATATTTTTTTCGATTATATATTCTACTTGTATATATTTAAATATATAAATTCATCTAAATATTTGTGTTTGGGTATGAGTATGGGTGTATTTTATATGTTGAGAAAACAGCTTTGATTAATATTAATTTCGTATGTCCAAATGAATTTCCATTAGCTGATGAGTTTGAGTGGAAAAAATATTGCAAATGTGTATGGTACGTGTGTATATGTGTGTGTACCGTTGCTGAGCCAAAAGGAAAGAAGAAAAACACTGAGAAATTGAAGTTGAGTAGAAAATAAAACGAAAAAAAAAAAAAAAAAAAAAAAAAAAAAAAAAAAAAAATTTATAAATAAATAAGAATATACTCACATGTATAATATAAATATTCATTATTATTTAATTTTTTTACGAGAGATTTCTCTTGATGATTTGATTACTCAGTTTTTTTTCTTTTTTTTTTTTTTCGTATTATACGTTTGAATATGGATACGGACGATGAGATTGAAACAAATAATTTAATGTGATCGTTGCTTATCCATTTTCAATTCCATGAGAATTACAAAAAAAAAAAAAAAAAAAAAAAAAAAGAGAGGGAGGAAAAAGAATATTGGGGCTGATGGTTTTAGCGTATGTTAAAAGTAGTGGGAGCATGAAGTGAAGCGGTGAATTGAATCACATGTCGGTGTGGTGGGTAGTGATGTAGATGAGAAAAAAAAAAAAAAAAAAAATAATAATGAAAATGTGTGAAGGATATTAATGTGAGTGTAGGAGAAAATTGAATAAATTCAATTAAACAGTCATTGGAGCTTTTCAATAATTTCACGCAATCGTTACTGATAATTGGATATTATTATTATTTTTTCTTTCTTCCCCATTATTTCTATTTTTCATTAAATTTATTTAAAAAAAAACAAAAAAAAAATGTATATTGATGATTATAATTATAAATAATTGCTCATCGGACGTGGTTATTTCATTTTTTTTTGTTTATTCTGTTGAATTAAAAAAAATAACAATATCGTTATATTTCAAGCTTGGAAAAAAAAAGAAGGGAACAAAAAAAATTTTTGTTTTTTTTATATTTATTTTACGCTGAAAGTTATGATCGAAATCTCGTTAGAACACACGTCGCTGATGTCTACTAACGGATATATCATTTCAAAATTGTGTGTACCGGTATCGTAGATATGAAAGTAGAGGAGAAGAATGAAAAGAAAAAAGAAAAAAAAAAAAAAAAAAAACAAAATGTGCTCGTGTGATAACGTTGCCTGGGTAAATCGAAAATTGCGTCTGCGTAGCGAGTAATCGTCAAGAGGCGGCATCATATTTTTCGAGAGATGAAGGTTTGGGGAGAAATGGAAATGGTAGTGGGAGAGAATTTCTAAACGATTTTGTCGTATAGAGACCACGACACGAACAATTGTTCACTACACTGGAAGGTGCTTGGGCATATAGATGGGAATGAAGAGTGAGGGATGTTGGGAAAGTGGAAAATAACAAAAAAAAAAAAAAAGTTGAAGAGAAATGTGGTGGTTGATAGTGACAGGAAGAAAAAATATTATCTGTCTTTTCTTTCAGTTATTGTATATGCCATACGCCAATCTAATAATTCGATTGGAACATGATTAGTGCGCAGCTGTGATAAACAAAAAAAAAGAAATAATAATAATAATAATAATAATAATAATGATGATGGAAACTCTTTTATCATCTTAATGATGATAGATTTTTTTTTTTTCTTCTTCTTTTTTATACTCCGACGCCTTTCATTTATTGCATTTTTTTTTTATTCTTCCCCGTCTATTTCCCGCAAAATGCCATTCACAAGATGGATAATAAATAAACTGTTGCAATATATTTCCGATGATTTATTTTTCTTATTGGATTTGTATGGAGGGGAAAAAAAAGAAAAAAAAATTGAGTTGGGTAATCACTGGGGACGTTTTTTTTTTGTCGTGCTTTTTTTTATTTTCAAACTGTACACAGTTAACAGGCGTGAGTGATAATGAAAATTATGCAGTGGTTATTTTTCTCTTTATTTTTAATCTAAAGTCTCGTAACGCTTTGACACATTTCTTTTTGTTACTTGGATGTATATACCGCTTTATTTCACTTTTATATTTTAATAAAGAATGTATAAAGGAAAATAAAGAGAAAAAAACGTTTGCTAATTGAGAATGTGTGAAAATTAAAAAGAAAAATATAAAATTTAAAAAAAATTTAAAGTAATAAACTCTAAGATTTTTTCTTTTTTTTTTATATATTTTTATAATTTCTGTTTGAATATTTTTGGTGTTTCGTCTTTTTTTTTTTTTTTTGTTTGCTGTTGAATTTAAACGTGTAAATATTTGATGTATTTTTATTATTTATTCATTTATTTATTATTATTATTATTATCAATTTTTTTTTTCTTATTCTACGCTTTTACCAACTCCCATGTTACTGGTGAGTAGTTCTTTGTAATAGTCGCAATAAAACCACCCATTGGACGATATTCTCCATCTTATCGTTCGCATTTCTCGGACAAGTCGGGAACGAATGTAAAGAGAAGAAAAAAAAAAAGAAAAAAAAAAAGTAGATAAGTGCACTAGTAAAATCATCTATGGCACAATCTTCACAGCGCTTTCATTCTATCTTCTCTTTTCCCCGCACTCTTTTATGCTTCCAATTCACGGTTTATATTCTGCTTTAATTCTATTTTTATTGACGATATTTTTTATCGTAACTTATTTCTCAAAATATCCAACATATGTTTGTATACGTAAATTTTATTTCAACATATTCAATGTAAATATATAAATTGTGATAAATTCTTGTGAAAAATATCATAATCGATAATGTATTTTGTATATATTGCATAAAATACACGGTCCACTGAGCGGTTTAACAAGCATACGATAAATATATGAAATGTATTTATGGTTTAATTCATCTTGTTCAAGTTAAAATCATGAAGAAAGGAGAGAAAGAGAGCGCGAGAGAAATAAAAAATTATTATTATAATGAATTTATATTTTTAAGCTCATATGAAAATTTAAAATTTTAATTGTGACAATAAATTAATTAACAGTATTTAATATGAGTAAAATAATAAAAAAAAAATATATATATATATATAATATTTTCTCATTTAAAAATTAACATTAAAATAGTTTTAAAAATAGAGTGTGAATCAATTGAATTAATTTTATATAAATAATAAATTTAATATATAACTTTTTTGTTTGTTTGTATATTTATCAACTTTTGGATAAATATGATATATTGTTTTATGGTATTATCACGATCTAACCACATATGTCTGTATATATTTGTTGAGTGTCCTTTGTAATACATCATGCGTGTTAGGTGGGCATACACGTGTGATAAACTTTTGTATGTTGGGTCCTTGAAAGTCTTGAAAATACTCGTGTCAACCTCAGCTAGTCCTTTGTCTCATTTATATCTATTTCCACCTCGGTTATGTTTCTTCATGCATCAGGGACTTCCGCCGATTCTCAGTAAATCCTTCGACAAAAGTACCGACACGTTTATATACAAAGCGAAATATAAAGTTTTGTAATGGTATTATTGAAATATATGTGGGATATATATGATAAAATTTTGGAAAATAAATTATTTATTTCAACACAAAACAATTTTTATATATAATTCATTTTTTTTTTTTTTTTTAAATTGATTTATTTATATTATTGAGTAAATTTTCTAGTATTTTAGATATATAAATTATTATTATTTTATTTTATAGTCAATTTATTACAAAAGACTCATTGGATTTACTGATCGTTAAATCTAATTTTCTAAATAGTTTTAAGATTTATGAAAAATATATCACAATCCGTTTTCATTTACTTTCCAAACTAAATCTAATTGTTCATTCAATCTTGATCAAGACCTAACATCACCCAACAAACTCAAATTGACCCAAACAATAAAAAATAAAAAATAAAAATAAAAAACCGTACCATCACTAGTATTTCTCAAAGTACTGACTTTCAATTTAATCGACAAGTGATGGATAAATATTTCTATCAAATTATTTCGTTGAATTCAATGTCACCAAGTGAATAACTAAACTGAATCGTTTCAATTTTCCTTGTCTATATAACTACTTGGTGGTAACCAATACGGAATTAAATTTTACATCTATACAAAGGTATTATCCAAGCAACGTTAAATTCTCAACTACATTACCCAGCAATGTGAGCGTTAGATTATATGGTGTCAATCACAAACCAAGCGAATCCTATTTATCGTCAGCGTCATATGCTTCAATGAGAATGCGCTATCTTGGTAATGCAGTTGGTATGGGCATGCCAATGCACTGAAAAAAGGTCATGGAGAAGAGGGAAAAGAGAAGGACTTTGTTGATGAACTATATGCACTTTCAAAGTAATCAATTTCTTCAGTAATATTTAATGTTTGCCGTTTAATATTAAAGTTGTACGTGATATATATATATATATATATTTAATTATTTATTTAAATTTTATTGTCAATTACTTCAATAGATCAGTTCGAGTATGTATAGTTTAATGTTTGATTACCCTTATACCTTCACGAGTCATCCCCTTAAATTCATGTATACATAGGCATCGTGAATTTCGGAACTCATCGACGAAACACGATTTACTCGTACCACAATTTGTATGTGTATACGCCGCTATCCTCTTGTGTTGATGAGGTTACTGAGAACTATTACTATGACAGTTTGAGAATGGCTTTTACGTGGTTTATTCGATACGGTACAATCGTCTGCTTATCAAGTTAATCCAAGATAATTATATTGATTTTGTATTGTCTGTATAATGATAATTTTGATGAATAAATTGATACAATTATCATAATTGTTAAATATGTGGGAAAATATTTGATAGAAACAATAAAAAAAAAAAGAGAAATAATAAATTTGATATAGTGGAAAAATTGTGAAATTATTTATGATAGACAAATGGTATGTGACGTGGTGTAATAAAATTTGATAATCATCACATTTTTACAGTATGGAATATCCGAATGTTCAGTACAACTGAGGGTGTCTGGGAAAAATTTCAGTATTACATACGGAAAATAATAAATTCGACGATAATGCCCGGCGTCGTAGCCGTTTTTAAAGAAAGTTCCGCCAAGTCGGCGCAATAGAAAAACATCGTAAATCCTTAGGATCGATCTTTGAAAGAAAGGAAGAAGAGAAAGAGAGTGTACGGCATAGAGGATGAGTTTTGAGAGGGAATGACATAGAAATGAGGTGGAGAATTGGGGTTGGGTTAGACAGAGAGAGATAGATTAGATGTTCGGGAGTCGTTGTGTTCAGTAACGACGACGGGTCCTCAATAAATCATATTTTTTTCCTTTAGTGTCTTGCCAAATTTAATGTCTCCATGCTTCATCTCGTTTGTGTTTCTCTCTTCATCCGATTCGACTTTTCCACTCGATCCAGTTTCCAAAATGTAATTACTACTGTACCATCAAGATAAATTTTTCCGCTATGATAAAGTGACATTGTATCAATTTATGATACATTTTTTTTTTTCTCCTTTTTTTTATTTCTTTTTTTTTTTTTTTTTTTAATATATTTGTTGTTGTGATAATGTAAGATAGAATATTTTATTAAATTGGATTTATAGTAAAATGGACACACAAATATTGAAGACGACATTGCAAACGAATAAAGATAATATTAAACATATGTGATAGTTTAGATGGCTAAATGCCAACAGTTTGTTATTTTTCCTAACTTTTCTATGGATTATTCAATTGACCAACTTGTGATCTATCTACTGAATAATTTTATTGTAAATTTGGTTAGACATAATCTTCTTAATAATTATTATCATTTATATATTGACTCGACTTGCATAATATTAGTCGATTGGATTTTATCAAAATTTATTTTATAATCCGGCTTGACTTTGTCATGAATGAAAACTTTACTTTTTGAATTTACATAATATCTATAGTTTTGGAGATTGTTTTCATACGATAAGTTTTGGATATTATAAAAATCAGTTTTAATTCTTAATTACATTTTATCATGAAATATTTACACGGCTAATATGTCATAGATACACAAAATTTCTCTCAGTGGAAACCGGAAATACCGTTCTTGCATTGCAATGTGTACATACTCGGTTTAATAAGCGTATAGTCCTCGTATAGTTGTCGCGTTGTGTTTGGTGTACGGTGCAGGTTTCCACACAGAAATTACTGTTAATTTGAATGCTCCGGTCGACGACGAAAATACATGATAGGAAGGAAGTTCAAAGGGAATGATGGGGCAGGAGTTTGCAAGAGTCATGCGCATTAAATGGGGTCGAATACAGAAAGCAAAATCCGGCTGAGCTAAGAAAACTCTTGGAGGCTGAGTATACGGAGAAATGGAATGAGATCGTGAATGGAGGTTATACATCCTCAACCCCGCGGTGTTTTAAAGCACGTAAGGGATTACATTGGTTTCCGCTACTCGTGAAATTTTAAGGCTACCACAATCCGCAACCCCAATGCCATTCAATGTACGCGCCCAGGCGTCTTCTCTTACTTTTGTCTCTATGTATCGTACAGTTGAATTTCAAATTTATCCAACACTTATTATATTCTCTATGTATAGAAAATTTTGCATATATGAAATACTCAACCAATATTTGTAAAAAATTAAATTATAATTGTATTTGATTCTTATGTATATATATTTGATAAATTTAATTTTTCACTTCAATGAAAATTTCTAAAAAAAAATTTTTTTTTTCTTTTTTTTTTTTTTTCTCGTTTGCTTTTTATAATTTAATATTTTATTTGAGAATAAAATCCTCGAGGCACTTTTTTTCTCTTTTTACTTCACTATTGATTTGAAATATTGTATTGTATTATATTCACCGAGCAACGAAATGAACTTTTGCACAATCGTGTTTCCTTATAAATATTACATGTGTATGGGAGGGGTAGTAAAAACGACGATGGTTAGGCAGTGGTGTAGTGAATGGTGGTACTGTGTATAAAGGGTATGGGGATAAAACTTGGCGTCTCACGATTGCCCACATTTCGATTCTTGATTTGCTCTTGCCATCGAAACAAAACCCTCATTCAATGAAGGCACGTTCTTTCTCACGAAAAAAAAAAAGAAAAAAAAAAAAAATTTTTATTTTTTTTGTTTCATTTCTTATTTATTTGTTTATTTATTTATTTATTTATTTATTTCTTTTTCTTCTTTTTTTTTTCTTATTCTCAGCTTGGAGAAATACTTTTTCTCGATAAATGTAACAAGCGGAAAAAACTTTTTCTCCAGTACACATGGTGTATGCGTGCACCCGAACTTACTGCAATGTTGAATTTTATTGCATTTCTCATTTTCAATTTTTTTTTTTTTTTTTTTTTTTTCATTTTTTTTTCCTATCAATTTTTATTGTCTCCAATGAAAATATATTGCTAAAGTTTTTTTTACCCTTTATTAATGGTTATACGATACATATGACAGCTGTCGAACTTTAATTTTATTAGTTTATCAAAAAAGAAATTTTTTTTTTGTTTTTCTCCCAAATAGAAAGCGTGAAAAAATAAATTATTTATTTAATTATTTTCTTCTTCCTTTTTTTTTTTCTTGTTTATTTGATATAGTGAAATTATTATATATTGTATAATCGAAATATATTTATTCTGAATTTGAAAAAAAAAAAAAAGATATACATATAGTGATTTTCTATCTTGTATTCCCAAATGAATTTGATTACAATTGACTTTTTTTTTATTATTTTTTTTTTTTTACCAGATGATTTTTTTTTTTTTTCCAATGGTCTCTGTGTTACCACTATCATTTTATTTGCGCAAGCTATTTTTTTGTGACCCAGGCGGCAAGTTAAAAATGTTATAGACATGTTTTATTTCTCGGCTTGATTTTATTTCCGTCAACGTGAACACACGTTTCATCTGTAGTCTGCCACGTGTCCTTTTATAACCTCCAACTCCAGATGTATACCCTTTTATTCAGTGG